>RJWJ010006066.1:0-64549 GCA_004363605.1 Indri indri
CTGGGCTCAAGTGATCCTCCTGCCTCAGCCTCCCAAGTAGTAGCTGGGACTACTGCGGCCACCACACTTGGCTAATTTTTTCTATTTTTAGTAGAGATGGGTCTCGCTCTTCCTCAGGCTGGTCTCAAACTCCTGGCCTCAAGTGATCCTCCTGCCTTGGCCTCCCAAAGTGCTGGGGTTACAGGCATGAGTCACCATGCCCGGCTGGCACAGGTTACTTTAATGTGGAGAAAAGTAAATGGGAAACATCTATTGAATATAAATTTTTAAGACAGTAAATTAAAAGGTAATAATATAATGAGCTTGATTCTCCTGGATTATAAACTTTCCTCTTTAACATACTTGCAGTTTTAAGAGTTAATCATTTTTACTTTGTTTTGTAAAATGCCAGTTCACCTATATCTACACCATCCCCCAAATTATATAATGTGCATGTGCTTATGGAATCTTGAGGCTTTCCATTATCCTTCTGTTTCTTTTATCTTTCAAGGGGGCAAAAAAGGTTTTCACAGAATCTTGAACAAATTATAGTAATTTAAAATTATGCATGCAATTAAGGAACTTTTTTTAGAGAGTATTAAATGTTGTCATACAGGAATGAATGTCATTTTGAGCAATAATTGCAGTTTGCCACTTTGGTAAATTAAAGTGACTTGCTCTGGGATGATTACTTGGGAGATGAATTTTAATTTCAGTGACATGTCAGTTGATCTCCAGCAATGTCGTTTCCTGTTGCCAGGCCAGGGTCGTGCCAGCCTGGGCCCCAGCTGGCCCACTGGGGTCCTTGCCACCAGTGCCTCCAGGCTCCCGTCCAGCCGGTGGTTTTGCTCACACCATCTCATAGGACTGACTGCCAGCCACTGGCTGTGGACTTGGAGAATTCGAGTTGTGATTCTTTTCTCAGCAGACGGCAGAGGGGGGAGGGAGGAGAACTGGAGTTAGGCATAGACTTTGGCCTAACCTCCCTTGGCTGTGGGATCCAGTCACGTTCTGCATCACAGTTAGGCAACGCACATTTTTAAACAGTGTGCTTGTGTGAGCTCCTGATACACTTAGTGGAAACGCTGCAACCCCACTTCATGTCTGTCCTGGCCAGAGCTCTACTGTCATGATCGTATCTTTGGCCTGCCCCAGCCCCCTTTTTTTATTTTCTTGCTTTCATTAAATCCAGATATTTATAGATAATAGAACCACTTCCAGGTGCTGTCCAAGGAGGGCTTCTGTGATGCTGATGATCAGAGAATTTTCATGTAGTTGGGGAAAATCTGTAGGATGAATCACTTATTTAAACACCTTCCTTTACTGCAGTGCAGTCTTGGGGCTGCTGCTTCTGCCACTAGACCACTCTGTGACTGTCGCGAGCTTGGTGCTTGGCACCCATCTTTGCCTCACCCCCTCTGGGCCTCAGCTTTCTCACCTGTAAAATGTAGGCAACAAAAGAGCCCGTCTCACAGCGTGATTAGAAACCTCACTGAGATGTTAGAGTTATTGGGAAAAATCCTTGGCATGTATCACAGGCTCCAGTGAGTTGTTAATGCTTGTCCTCATCTCTGGAAACTCACTCTCCTGTTGCGTAGGCCCCTGGGTGTGCCGCTTGGCGGTGAACAGGAGCCACCCACCTCGAGGGTTTCATAGTCCCAGGTGGCTCCCATCTGCTCTCAGCTCTGCAGGATGTCTGCCTGCTGCTCTGCGCTGGTGAGCAGCCCAAGGTGGGCACACAGGTGATATGGATGGGCAGCCAGACATCCAGGTCACCGGGTGCCTTGGGCAGACCTCCCTCCTGTGCCTTCCAGGGCTCAGGGACCTTGGCTTATGACCCTTCTGAAGATTCCATGAAAGGGTGATTATAACAATGGCAGTCAGTGTTTATTCAGCACTTACAGGATGCTGAGTGCTGCATTAAATGCTATCTGCGTGTGTATATATATGTGTGCACATAAATACATGCACCTTTTTTTACACATTCATTTTTAATCTTTACAGCCACCCAGTGAAGTGAAACTGTTTTTCATCCCCATTTTTCAGATGAGAAAACTGAGGCTTAGTGCAGTTGGTAGCTTGCCGCAAATCACACGGCTGGAAGGGTACTTGGCACCCAGCAAGCTCGAGCTCTGCAGGTGAATTTATCACCTGATGTGTTTACAGCCCTGGCTGCCAACTGGAATCACTTGGGAGCTCTGGGCGCCAGAGCCCCAGCCAAGTCCAATTCTCCAAGGGTGGGGCCCAGGCATTGGAAACTTTCAAGCTCCCTGGTGGTTTTAGTATGCAGCAGGGTTAAGAACTGTGAATTAAGAGAAGTGCCAAAAACTGATTGGGGGCTAAGTGGTAAAAATGCGCAGAGCATTGTTAGCAACAAAGGAAATGTTTTTCTCAGAGGCAGGTGAAGTGTGAATTGATGACAGATATCTTTAGGAAGGCTGTGCCCTGAGCACATGCCTCTCAGGTAAACTCTTGTATTCATCATGATACTGCAAGTACACCTTCCAACATTACTAGCAAAGACTACCTGCTAGGTGGAATGGGGTGGTATACTGCTGTTTTATTAAGAGGTACCTGAAGCACAGAGATGCTGAGTAATATTCTGAAAATCACACAGCAAGTTAGTTAAGGGGCTGGTTGAGAACTCACATCACTTAATCCATCATCTTTTTCTCTTAGGCTCATGGATCTCAAGAGGGTATGGGATTCATGGGTGAGGGAAGAGTGTAACTGGCTGGCAAAGCGCCCTGGGAAATCTGCAAACTATTCTTGCCTGTCCTGTGGTCAGCAGAGTTTGATGTGCCCCTCAGTGGCCTTCTATACTCAAGCTAAGAACTGGTTTCCTACGTCTTGATAAGATCACTAAGTATTTCTTCAGCATAATCCTGTTCTTATCATACTAATAATAGTTATTCAAAGGGGATATTTTTTAAAAACACTTTTATTTAGCACTTACAGTCTTAAAATGCTTTTGAATTCTAGTTGAGTCTGGTGGTATTTTTACGAGCAAACTTGTATAGATTTGTAGCACAGGCTTGCTGGGGATTAATTAGGTCCTTTGCCACGGTCACCTACTCAGTGCCAGTGTTAGGATAGGAACACCTTTTCTGATCTCTCGTCTGTCCCTCTGGGTGTTTGCTGCCTGTCCCTCCACGAGTGCAGGTTGACAGCGGGAGGCTGGAGTCTGGTTGGTGCTCACCGGGTCAGGCCAGATTGGTGGTCCCTCTGAAGGGGTGAATGACAGTGGTCAGGTGATCGGCTGCCTCATCAGTGTGGCGGCCTCACCTGTGCAAGACCTGTCCTTCCTTGAATGTGGCAGTCCCAGCATGAAGGAAGACTCGTGGGCCGTCCGTGTCCATGGAGGAGCCTTAGCTACCTCTAAGAATCTTAGTACCTCAGAACCAGGGTCTGGTGCAGTGGGCTAAGCTGAAAAGCAGAGTGTGCTGAGGGGTGAAGGGAGACCTGGGCGTTATGTGTGCGAGGGTGCAGGGCCGTTCTCCCTGGCATCCTGGTGTCGGAGCAGAGACTGTAGTAAGCGATCCTGTGGCGTCTGTGTCTGTGGAATGAGCATTCCAGTCAGAGGGAGCCACAAGGGTAGAGGCTACGAGGCCAGGCCTGCTTGGCATTGTCACAAGACAAGCTTCGGGTCCAGGGCGGCTGCAGTGACGGGAAAGGTTCTAGAGAGAAGTCAGGGAGGAAGCTGGAGGCCTGGGTCACGTGAGGGTCAAGCTTCAGCAACAGCCAAGACACTTTCGGATCTTACACTTTGGGTCTAACCTGTGGCTGTGCTGTTTGAGTTATGAGTCACCACCTGGCAGTATTAATGTCCCAGATCCATCAGTTTGCAACTCTTTGTCGGCCACTCTTGTGCACACCTGTCACTGAAATGCCCTGAATTTCACGTGCCTCCTCGTCTTTCTGTATCTTTTAATGATCCCCACGTGTCTCTAGTCAGTAAATGACATGGTCTCTGTGGTTTTCACGTTTAGTGGGCGCCCAGAGGACCTGCCAGGCTTTGGCAGGGGGTGATCGATGAGGGTTGGGATCATTGAAGTGAACCGTTTAAAGAAACACATTGGGCATCTTAATACCTGTTAAAGGAGCATCATTTTTTTCTAGTTATCTGAAGAAGGTATTGGTATAGATAAAATTTGCATATGTTCAGTGATTTTATTTTAAGATCTGTAGATAAAAAACCCTCCCTGATATCTAGACCCAAGGAGCGCAGTGGGTGGTGGGCGCAGTGATTGGCAGAAGCGGCAGATCGTTTTCTAGCGGTGTGGTCCTGCCCACTGTCCCGGGGGTACACGAACATTTCCATATGCTCCGCGTGTACTTTAGGAACACGTCCTTGTAAAGAAAAGTGGATTTGTATTTACTTTTGGCTTTGTTATCTCACTGTTAATTATTTAATCCCGTGATGATTATTTCAGTGCCAGAAAGATGAGTTGTCTGTTTTTATTTAGGTTAAACTGATTTTTCATAGCGGGGTCCCCAAACCAGCAGCGTCAGTATCGCCTGGAAACTCATTAAAAATGCACTATTGTGGACCTATTGAATCAGAAGTCCAGGGGTGCCTGAGAACGTGCGTTTTTCAATTTTTTAATTTTTTATCGTGGTAAACACAGAACAGACAAGTTACCATCTTAACGATTTTTTAAGTGCACAATTCATTAGCGTTAAGTATATTCACATTATTGTGCAATACATCTCCAGAACTTTCTTCTTACAAAACTAAAACTCTAGATCCATTAAACTCTCATTTCTCCCTTTACCCAGGCCCAGAAACCACCATTCTACCTCCTGTCTCTATGAATCTGGCTCCTCTAGGCACCCTCACCTAGGTGGAATCACGCAGTATTCGTCCCTCTTTGGCTTATTTCACTTGGCATAATGTCTTCCAGGTTCATCCGTGTTAAGTATGTGTCCGAATTTCCTTTCTAAGGCTGAATAATATTCCATGGTGTGTATATACCGTGTTTTGTTTATCTGTTCATCGATGAACACCTGGGGGGTTGTTCCGACCCTTTGGTTATTGCAACTGACTCTGGCTGCTATGAACACTGGTGTACGAAAATCTGTTCAAGTCCCTACCTTCAATGCTTTTGGATATACCCAGAAGTGGGATTGCTGATAACAAAGCCAAAGTTTAATTTTTTGAGGAACTTCCGTACTGTTTCCTGTTGTGGCTATGCCATTTTACATTCCCACCAGTGAGACTGCACACTATGAATGTATTCCCGATGATACTGGTATGCACTCAAGTTTGAGAACCAGTGAATTAAAATGACAGAAAAAATTGAGGATACTGCCCTTGTCCACAGATGTTGCTGAGACTGACATTTACGTGAGAAATTAATCTTGTTGGGGGACATTGTCCAACAGGTGAGCCGTCTCTTGATTTTGGGAGGCGCCAATGTGAACTACAGGACAGAAGTGTTGAATAATGCCCCAATCCTGTGCGTCCAGTCTCACCTCGGCCACGAGGAAGTTGTCGCTCTGCTCCTGGAATTCGGCGCCTGCCTGGATGGAACGTCGGAGAACGGCATGACCGCCCTCTGCTATGCAGCAGCTGCCGGCCACATGAAGCTTGTGTGTCTGCTGACCAGGAAGGGAGCAAGGGTACGTGGCAGCCTTCCCACTTGGGGTTGGCCAGGGCGTGGGGATGGGGTGGGGAAATACCTTCACCTCATTGCTAGAATTGTTGTCATCTGGGCCAGTCTCTCTCGTCTCTACTCTGTCGAGTTGCATTGAGCTGAGAAACCACAGCATAAGCAGAAAGGGTGGGGCTGCAGGTGTCGGTCGGTCTGGAGCAGCCCTGGGAGAGAGCTGGGCCGCGTGTTTTGCTCATATGCTGTTACTCTGCTTCACGTTGCACGAAGGGAGGCAGAACACCAGGAGACCTGGCTACTGGCCACATGAGCAGGGCCATCCTTAAAAAAGCCTGCAAGTATTGACTTAGAATTTAACACAGCACCACAATTGGTTGAAAATATTTAAAGTGTTTGGTTTTTGTTTTTTTTTTTCCTTCTCCTTTCCTTATCCTATTTCATGCCATGCCCTTTTTAAAACAATAACGTGAGTTCCATGAGTCTTTGAAGCTGTGTGCTTGGGCTGCAGGAACTACACTGTCCCGAATCGCCACCTCTCCACTGCCACCTAAGGCACTGGGCAAGTCGTTGAGCCTGTATGTCTCAGCCTTCTCATCTGTAAAATGGACACAACGACAGTACCTACCACAGGGTTGTTGTGTAGGCATCAAATCATATATATGAAATAACCATATATTGTTAAACAAGTTACTCTAGAGCTATCCGTGTTAATAGATTAAATGAGAATTAGGCCTACGTCAGAGTAATATGCTAGCAGTAGTAGTAGCAAGGTCACTATAATCATTTCATTGGGAAATGTGCCCTTTGAACAACAGTAGAGATAACTGCTGATAATTGTCTTTCACCTTTTTTGTTAATTAGGATGTTTAAAGTTCAACAAATATTAGGTTTATAGTAGCTTTGGGAGCCTTTTTGTTTCTTTCTCTCAATAAGCCAACATTTGGGACGTATGGACTTCAGGCTTATTAAGAAGGGAAATGTCGCAGCTCAGCCTTTGCGGTGGTACATTACTGCTGCGTGACACCACGCCTCCATTGCCAGATCCCAGCTGTCCCCGAGCTTTGTTCTGAGGCCAGCAGGCCCCCTCCCGTCACAGCTGAAAGCTCTGTAGGAGGAGGCTGGGTGTCACGTCCGTGGCTCTTACAAAGCTGAGGGTACAGAGCATCCCCAGGGTTTGCAAGCCTGTTGAGGCTGGGCCCTGGGCTCGTCTCCCAGCCCCAGCGCTCCCTGGTTTAGATGGGAAGTGATGGGCTGCCTGCCGCCTTCGGGCCTTGAGAAGATGCGCAGCACTCCAGCACTCTCTCTTTCTGGCTAGCTGACCTGCCCCGACTTTGTCCCCGCTGCCCCTGCCTGCCTACACGTGGCCTCCGTCCCCACTCAGATGCCACCTGGACTCCCTTCCTAACTCTCCTCGTTCAGAGTTGTTTCCCAGACTCCTCCCTTTCTGCAGCTCCCCTGGCTCAGTGACCAGAGAGCTGCTCTACTCCCCTAAGTCACAGCTTGTCACAGTAGACTTAGAATGCTCCACCCAGGAACCAAAGCTGAGATGCATAGGGCTTTGTCGGAGGTTTTGGTCTGTCTCTCATACGTGCTTGCAAGAGAACCTGGAGCTCCACATAGTGTGCTGGAAGGACACAGAGGGTGAGGAGGGTGTCTTGTGATGGCCAGACCTGCACAGGGAACCCGAGGCCTGCAATGGTGCATTCCTTATCACAGAGTAACCAGACGGAGGTCCAGTGCTCTCCAGAAAAACAAGTTGGAGTGGGAACCCGCGTACATTTGCAGTGGGGTGGGGTTCGCACACAGCAGCGGTGGTACACCCATGATCTCAGAGGAAAGGTGATTCTCACCTGTGCTCTTTCTCTGCTCCTGCCCCCAGGTAGACCACTTGGATAAGAAGGGTCAGTGTGCACTTGTCCACAGCGCACTGCGGGGCCACTGCGACGTTCTCCAGTATCTGCTGACCTGTGAGTGGTCGGCAGGTCCTCCAGGCACACTGAGGAAGAGCCATGCCCTGCAGCAGGCGCTGACAGCGGCCGCCAGCATGGGCCACAGCTCGGTGAGTGGGGCCAAGGGCTTCCTTCCTAGGAAACTAGAAGCCGCAGCACGGTGAGTCCATTGCTTTTGCCAATCACCACCTTCTGAGCTGTGAGCCAGCAACACGCTGAAGGAATGAAGGAAGATGAGGATTTCAAGAACTAGTAGTTGGCTTTGACCACTTGCAGTAGAAGATCTTCACTGGCATCATGTCCTTCCCACGAGTGATAACCCACAGGAGGGCGCAGTGTCACGTGTGTGGACGGGGAAAGGCGGGCTTGTTCTTCTGTGCAAGGCCTGGTGCTCCCAGGGTGGAGCCTTCCTGAGACATTCCTCTCTGCTCTCCTAATCCGCTTCCCTCTTCCTTCCCTGTCTACTTTGCCCTCTAGCCCTGCCGTTTTATGTTTTTTCCCCTTCAATTCATTCTTTTGTCCTTGTGATCTTCTAAAAATAATCACATGGAATCCTGGTTCTAAAATTGTTCTTGAATATTTGAAGGATTTTTAAAAATAGAGCTTTAATGCTCTGATAGCATGCGAGAATGCTTGTCATTTGCAGCTCCTGCACTGAAGGAAAACCCCCGTGCAGTAGTTAAATAGAGCATTTATTTCTGGCAGGTGTTAGTATTCCTCAGTTTGAAGATTTAATTTTCCTCTCCTGACCTGTGTGCCTTGCCTTTATCTGTGAATTTAATAACGTTTTACTCACTCTCTTCCTTGTGTTTCTCATTCTGAATCATCTTCAAGCAATTAGAGAGGCCAGCATTTGGTAAGATTCTTTCCCCAAAGTGACTTAAAGTAAATTTGAGTGCAAAGCTGGCCGACTGACTTAGGCATTTAAAACCCAAGGGCAGACACACACACAAACACGAAATGCTGGCTGGCTCATTTTTGTCATCTAAAACGTTAGAAACACACACATACACAGAGTGTTAAGTACACATATCTGAAAATGTAGATGTCCTCCCTTTTTAACTGTTTACGAAATCTGAATGGGTCCGAAATGTGGAAAATCACCACCGGGAGCACCATGAATACCACGTGACCTTCTCACAACTCACCTTCACCCCTCACTTTATAGCTGGCCGAGAGCAGCACTGAGCAAAAGCAGCCTCAGCACAGCCAGCAGCCATTTCATCAGAAAAGCAAGATTTATTCACCAAAAGCCTTGAATGGGTTTATTAGTTTCCTAAAGCTATTGAAATGAGTGGCCACAAACTTAGTGGATTAAAACAACACACACTTGCTCTTGCTGTTCTGGAGGTCAGAAGTCTAAAACCAAGGTGTCGGGGCCAGTGGTCCTTCAGAAGGCCCTAGGGGAGAACCTGTTTGCCTTCTCGAGCTTCTTGAAGCCACCTGGATTCCTTAGCACATGGCCCCTTCCTCTGCCTTTAAAGTCCATTACTATAACCCTAGTGTCGTCCCATCTCCTCCTCTCTCTGACCCAGATTTCTCCTGTCACTCCTACAAGGACTGTTGCAGTTAGATCAGGTGTGTATCAGATGTGGGCCTTGATAATTCAGGGTAATCGCCCATTTCAAGATTCACAGTCACATCTGTGGTTCCCTCTTGCCATTTAGGGTCACATTCACAGGTTCCTGGGACCAGGATGTGCACGTCTTTGGGGGCCATTTCGCAGCTCACCACAGAGGTTCTGGGTTGGGGAACGGGAGGATGGCTTTGTCTTGCTCTCCTGTTGCTGCTCTTGCTCAGGGTGAACGCCGGCTCCACACCAGGGCACGAGTGCTTCCGACTCCCTGAGAGCCAGCATTCTTGCCCCCATTCCTGTGACCCAGCCTGCTCTTTGACCGGCAGATCCCTATAAGAGAAAAGAATAATGCTACTGGTAGAAAATTATTTGAATAGTATTTATTAAAAATTTTTATTGGAAAAGGTATATATTGCCTGTTTTCCTTCCTTGTGAAAGATGGATTCACCATCTTCTGGTGATTTATGCAGAAGCTGCACTTTGTGTGATCTGCCATGTCCTTCGTTGATGAGGCTGGCATATTTGGGTCATGTTGGAATTCATTAGAAGTCTGAGTACCTAGTAATCCTGAACAATGTTGCTGAAATTCACTGAATTTTTTTAAAACTCTTCTGTAAGTGAAAGTGTGAATAGCATATGAATTATGCTTGAAAACGGTTTTCATTATATTTTCTCTCCTTGTACAGCATGAGATAATGGTTAAAAAACAACACACTCTCTCCTTTGATACGTGGAGTATAATAAGCACCTATTGCTATGAGAGCTCATTAAATCACCTTGCCACTTCTGACAGGTGGTCCAGTGCTTGCTGGGAATGGAAAAGGAACACGAGATAGAAGTTAATGGCACCGACACGTTGTGGGGAGAAACAGGTAATTATGGTCCCGCGGCTTGCAGTCTGGGGCAGCTTGCTGGCTGGATGTCTTAGCTCCCATTTTGGCCTAATTGTCTTAAGAATGACTTGTGAGGCACGTAGTCCTATTTTTATTTTATCATGAGGCATGTGAAGTTTAGAGGTTTTTAAACCTTCCAAATGAGTAGTAAAACTTTGCTAGAAGCATAAATTTGAATCATTTTGAATTAGACTAGCAGTTACTGAACAGCTGATGAGTGTCAAATGGAAATGCCTAAATAAGGTGGTACTTTCTGGTTTGCCAAGTCTTCACACATCCTAGCTGACCTGATCTGCCTATGACATGCGCAAAGTGAGCTGGGTGGGAAGTTCCATCCCCATTTTCACATGAATTAAAGGTGGCTCAGCACAGGAGGCTGTGGCCTGCCCTGCCCTGTAGAACAGGATAGAACTCAGGGCTCATGGCGCCTACTTAAAATACTGAATGCAAGCTGTAAACTCCGTTTCCTTTGGTCTCCATGGTAGGAGGGAAGCCTGAGTTGAGAACATCTTAGTGTGAAGACTTGAGTTGGTACTTGTGAGACTAACATAGATAATGCTGCTTTGAAATTTTCCATTTGACTGGATTGGTATCAGAAATTTAAGACTTTAAATCGAATTGTGTTTTAATAGCTATAAGCAAGAGTGTTTAATATGCATTTCCAGGTTGTGTTCAGTGTGTGTACACAGTGTACATGATTTCTACTTCTCTTGTACACATTTGTTTCCAAATGCTTGTCCCATCCAAGTACTAACCAGGCCTCACCCTGCTTAGCTTCCAAGATCAGATGAGATCAGGCACGTTCAGGGTGGTATGGCCGTAGACTGTTTCCAAATGCTTCTGAATACTTTGCTGACAAAACAAATGGTGGCGTGGAGAGTGTATTAGCTAGCTCACACTTAAGAAAAGCTGTAGAGATGTTCCTGGCAGGAGTGCAGGCCTGCCCCTCAGAACCTCGTGGCCCACTCCAGGGCTGTCACCATTTACCCCGTCACTCAGTGTGGGGCTGAAGCGGGAGCTGGGCATAGCCCCGGGTTGCAGAGAAAGCTTGGGACTCCAGACAGGGTTGGGTTATGGGTAAGGCTAAACATGTGTAGATTTAAATATGGCCACTAATTCTTTATGGAGTCCTTCCCCCGCCTTTTTAAACAGTACGGGCTGCTCTGTAATTTGGTGAAAGAAAAGTTTCTGTCAAATTCCGTGTCATGAGTGGGCAGCAGTACAGACGAGTAAATAACGTGACTTGCCGACAGCCAGAACCTCTAAATCTCTGCTCTCTCACTGCCTAGTTCAGGCACTTTGGACAAGTTACTTTGCCTCCTTGCCAAATGAAGTAAATAATATCTGCCTTCTAGGATTGTGGTACACACTAAATGAGGTAAAGCAATTTTGCCCGAAGATCCCTGATGATAAGAATCTCTTAGACACTTATGCCTAGAAATTCTGATTCACTTAGCTGAGGGAGAGCCCAGGACTCTGTTTTAATAAGCATCCCAGGTCTTTTGAGGTAACCAATAACTTCTGGAAAAATGGAGAACTCACGTGCAGAGCTGTCTGGAATGCCTGACATAAGGTGACACACAGTGATGCCCATGGTGACGATAGAGCTTAGGGCTAGTAGTAGTAACACCACACACTCAGCTCAATTGGAAATTTCTAACTTTTAATATTCAAGATGATTTTTTTTCTGGAAGAAAATTCCAGAGAAGGGCTGACTTTGAAGGCTCCGTATAAGCTCTGTTTTTTCTCTCCATGACTAGTTCTGAATTTCAGCATCTTCCCACTTGAGAATGTGCCAGGCAGTTGATGGCTAAAGAGACACATGAGAAACTACAGAATTCCCACTGTCATTTTTTCCTTTTTTAAACAATGCCCATTCATTATCTCACAGTTTCCATAGGTCAGAATTCTAGGAAGTTTGGCCGGGATCTTACCAGGCTATGATCTAGGTATTGACCAGGGCTGTGTTCTCATCAGAGACTCCACTGGGGAAAGATCTACTTCCAACCTCTGTCAGGTTGTTGACAATTCATCTCCTTGTAGTTGTCCTACCAGTATTAACACAGTGGTAAATAATAGTTCAGCCCCTCCCTTCCAAAGCCTCATGTGTAACCTTCAGACCACTTTGCAGCCTGGGAAGCAATTCTCACCCTTCCTTACCAGGCCTTAAGAGTAGATGTCATCAGCCAAGAGTTTATTTGAGAAACTTAAAAAACTTAAACCAAGAAGAGGCAAGCTGAGCACTATTTTGCAGGTGTATAGAGCCACTGTGGCTCTCTGTGGTCTGCGTGTCAACAGAACCAACCTTGCCTTTTCTGCAATTTTCTATCTGGTCCCTTTCTCCTGTGTTCCTTAAAAAATAACCACCATTGTTGACCCCCAAACCACACTACTCTCCAGGTCCGTGTTTGTCAAAGGAATACCTTGAAGTCTTGTGAGGGAAGTTTTAGATGAGAGAACATCTGCAAATGTGGGGCTTTACACGAACATATACTGCGTTGTCCAGAATGTGAGGTCTGTGTTTGGGGTTTGGCCATGGAGGGTCTGTGTTCACAGCCCTGAGTGCAGAACAATGGCAGACAAGGCAAGCGGGTGGACTGCTGGAGGCGCACTCCTCGTGCTACGCGGAGAACTGAGGGCCTTGATAATGATCCCGTGAGCAAATGGGTCAGCTCACAGTCCCACTTCTCACCCAGCCTCGACTTCAGACAGTAAGCCCTGGCAGTTCCCCAGCCTGTGTGGCTACACTGCCGTGGGCATTGTTTCTCATTGCTGTAGGAACCTTCGGAAGTGAAAGATTGTTTTGCTTCCTGGTCTTGGTCCTCGTGCCTGGGTTGCAGTCAGTGGTGCTTTGTGTCCAGAACACTCTAGAATGGACCTTATCTGTCCTTAGCCACAGCACAAGGATAGGATCCTGAGAGTGACTCCTCTGGGGTGTGGGAAGCTGGCAGAACAACTGGAGCTTTGTATGATAATGCAGTTCGTTATTTCTCTTTGAACCCTTGGATACATTAGGACAGGTCTGTTCAGTGTAGGTTTAGTTGTAAACAGCTTGGCTTTAAAATGCCAGCTAATGCAGTTACAGGGAGAGTCTTGCTATTCTGTTGTCGACTCACCTGCCCGTCCTTGGAGGCTCTTGTCTGCCATGAACAACGCCCACTGTTTGGAGCACAGCTGCTGCTGTCTCTTCTCTCGCTCACAGCCACGGTTCCTGGGTGGGGCGCTGAGTCTGTGCACGAAGTCCTCCACTTTCTTGCCAAGAGAGACCCTTGGAGTCCCAGTGTGTCTATTTCACATTGCAAACACAAAAGTGTGGTTGTTGTGCCTGTCGCTGATTAGAAGCAGCCGGTTCTCAGAAGGGGTGATCAGCCAGGGAACAGCAGGCCAGCGGGAAGCCCCTCAGGCCACCCTCAGGGCCCCAAGCGTCTCATTGCTGGTGACCCCGAGTCATTAGCGTCATCACAAAAGGGTTCCAACTTAGGTGTGAAGAGACGGGAAGTGTGTAATAGATTTATTTTAAGACAGTCATCAAAAATGGGAACAGTGTTTAGTTTGGGGGTTTATTGCAATAAATCCACAGCTTTTAGAAAACTTCCAGACTATCTGTACTGATTTTGGAGAGCAGAAGGCTTAGCTTATGTAAGTTTCCCTTTTCACCAGAATCTGGGGCCATTTGCTTTTGTCTGTCCGATGTTATAAATCAACCCTTCAAAATCATCTCTGCCGTTGCAGTAACTCTTGAGCTCCCCATCCCCTGGCTGTGAAAGGCTCCGATGGAGAATAAGAAGTGGTATGACCCATCGGAAGAAAGCTCCGAGCAAATGAGAGGTGCCTGTGCCTAACACCACCACCCTCGAGGCTGCCAAGGCTCTTGGCTCTGTGACATTCACAGACTTGGTCAGACAGTGTTGGTCCCGTAGTTTCTGGGCAGCCTGAAACATGGCGAGAACCTCCCAGATGCTTGTGTCGTCTCTGTTTCAGGCATTCCACAGCCATGACAAGTCCGTGCTGCCTCCCACGAAGTCCCGGCTAAACTGAGTGACTGTTTCCACATCAGTGTTTGATGTGAATCAGCCCAAATGACCAGAGATGCTTAACTGGTGACCTCATGCTGTTGTGAGTTGTCGTCAGGACTGTTTCCAAACTCCGGGCCACTCAGGTGTGAGCGTGTCCTCTGTGTTTCTGGTTAAAACTTCTCACTCTGAATAGAAGGGAACGGAGACCCTTCTATCCCAGCATTCGCCATTCGTGCATCTCTGCCCATCTGGTACGCAAAGCCGTCCCCACCGACTCCCTTGGCTCACTCTGCAGTTTCCTTCCTAGGACTCACGTCGATACATCTCATTGTGAGTGTTGCTTGTCTGATGAGAGGCTGTCTCTGGGGCTCACCTGTGTGTACAGTGCCTGTCCAGTAGAACTCACTTGTGTGTATAGCGCCTGTCCAGTAGAACTCCCTGTGATGACGGAAATGTTCTCTCTGCTCTCCAGCATGGCAGCCACTGGCCACATGTGGCTGTTGAGTACTTGAAATGAAACTTGTACAGCTGAGGAGATGCATTTTACAATCTTACTTTATCTGAATTTGTTTAAATGTAAATGTGACTAGTGGCCATGGAATTGGACAGTGCGGATGTAGTCCAGTGCTTGTCACAGAGGTATTGACCAAGTGGACAAGTGGATTTAAGACAATAAAGCCATATAATTTTTAGGACAGTTGATGTTCACTTTGCAGAATAATTCGGGAGAAATACATATCGGAGTGGGAGGAGTAAGGAGGTCACTCGTGGGACCCGGAATCCTGATTTCTTTGTGTCCTAGCACAGGTCATGTCCTGGGGGACTCCAGGGCAGCTCAGATCCTCACAGGTGCAGCACCAGTGCTGAGGGTGCGGTCGGCTGGGGTTGTATCTTTGGGAACACGGCTATTAGCAACTAAACGTGGTGCGGGCAAAACCCATCTTTGCGTCTGTGACCCTCCCTCTCTGCACCCAGGATGTGCCCTCACGCTGGTCCCTGGCAGTGGCCCCTCAGGGGTCCTGACGGCTCGATGGCTGGACCGCCAGCACGCCCGGCCCTGGGCTTCGCACAGGCAGGACGCTGACTGCTCCCTGGGGGTGCCCTTCCCTCAGGTCTGAAAGGAGGTGCGCCTCCAGAGTTAGTTCAAAGTCTGACTGAAATACTTCATGTATGGGTTCTTTTACGTTAAGTCAGTGCTATTTTCATTGGTAAATACGTTCCAGAGGAGTTTAGTTGTGTAAATAATTGTTTTTTATTGTCAAATCTGTTAAAACACTATTTGCCTCTGTTCCTAAGAAGGGCTGAGTTTTCTCCACAGTGAACTGAGTAGGTTATTTAGCTGCATAGCACACCTGCCTTTTTGTAGCACCTCGAAGCAGTTGAGCTCAGCATGTGCTAATCATAGCTCACTATTGGCTGATTCTGGGCAGAATTGCGGACACAGCATGGCTGCCTCTGTAACTTGAGTCTCAGGCATTGTCCTGTTAGCTGGGGTGGAGTGTTTCCAGGCCAGATTGGGGGAGGAGGTTGTGGCACCTGTTTCCATATTGGGCTGTGAAACTGGGTAATGAGTTGTATGTAACACTTGATAATTTTAAAGTTTCCCTCTTGTCTCCGTGGGACTGCTGTACTTTCCCATCCTGTGGCTCCTTCAGCTCCCGTCACAGGTAGACCCAGGCCGTGGACAGCGGGCTTACCACATCCAAGGCCGCCCCAGAACACAGGGGAAAGGATGCCTTATTGCTGGCTTAAAAATGACCCTTTGTTGGGTTTTTGGAGAGGGGAGGGGCTGTTACTTGTAGGATTATAAAGTAAATTTAAAACTTAACTGGATTGAGTTTGGCATTCGTATGCATGATCATACAGCATGTAATGACGTTTCAGTCAATAATGGGCCACATATACAATGGTGGTCTCATAAGCCTCGGAGCAACAGGCCACACCACATAGCCAGGTGTGTAGCAGGCTGTGCCATCCGGGTTTGTGTAAGCACACTCTGATCACACAATAACAAAATCACCTAATGACGCATTTCTCAGGACGTATTCCTCTCATCAAGCAACACATGACTGTAGATGTACATTTCAGGGGCAGAATTTCAGGTGAGAGACTGGTAGGACAGGATTTGTGCATTGCTGGTCAGGGCATGTGGAGAATACTTGTTGAACGCACGTGGACTTTTCTGAATGCATCCTGTAGAGAAAAGCTAAGTGACTTGCAATGCCCAGCAGTTGATAAGCGTTCAGTAGATGTTATGCATTGCCAGGGTTGTGATAAATTGGTTAATACTAATTATTATTGTAATCCATTATTTATGCTGTACATTTGGTGGATAGAGTATTTCAGTGAATGTTTAAATACTGGAATCTTACAGTTATTTTGCAGTTACTTTAGGAAGATGAATTGTAGGTGAAGAATAGAAAAGAAAAAAATTCCAGTCACATGTGAAGTCCTATTTGGTGGCAGTTGCACATTTTATTTTTTAAGAGATAAAATTTGGCAATTTGGTTCATGTTTCATCCTTAACTCACCCACAGAAACTGTTTTTACAATGGAATTTGTAACATGGTTGGAGTATTTTGGCTCCCCAGACTTGATTTCTGTCGAATTTTAACCTCTGACAGACAGCTCCTTGGAAATGGGGTGATGTCTGGGGAGGGTGGGGGAAGCAGGGCTTTTACACGATGCTTGGTTGCAGCCTGTTGCCCCCAGCACAGCCCTCCTGGGAGAGTTTTGCCAAACGAGAACAACAAGGAAAGTGTTACAAACAACAACTGAGTTGTTACATTAAGAAAGTACAGGCAAGCTTCTGAGAAGTGTATCGTTAGGTGATTTCGCTGTTGTACCTACACACACCTGGGTGGGGCAGCCACTGGCCACCTGGGCTGTGTGGTATGGCCTGTTGCTCCCAGGCTAAGACCTGTACAGCGTGTTCCTGCACTGAATGCTGCAGGCAGTTGTAACACAGGGGTAAGTGTTTGTGTATCTAAACATGTCTAAACATAGATGCAGTAAAAATGCAGTATTACAATCTTACTGGACTGAAACGTCGTCATTACACAGTGGCACATGACTTCCCATTCACAAGGTCACTGAGTGGCCAGTTCCTCCCAGCAGGGGCTTGAGTCAGTTCTGGGGTGTGTCGGAGGGGGTTGGTCTCCCAGTGCAAGCACAGTCTTAGAGCAATCTTTGTTCTGGTTCATTTTATCCTTTAAATTGTTAAGGGTTAGGTTAAGTAACTACCCAGTCTTTGTGGAGATGAAGAATTTATAGCTCTCGGAAAGTATTTTCTTCTAGCTGATGGAAACCCTCTCCTCAGAGACAGAAGGAAATGCTTGAGGAAGCAAGGCGCTGAGATTCGGCTTCTGCAGATCTTAGCCCTGTCCCTAGAGGATGGAGGAGGCGTGTCTCCTGCTTCTGGCTGCAGGATGACGGAGGTGGCATGGGGGGGTGACTTTCAGTCAGGGGACTTGGGGGCCAGCTGCTCTGAGACCCTCAGTTTGACAGCCCAGCTCCAAATGGCAGCAAAGCAAAACACAGGCTCAGGTCAGCCTCTGGATACAGCAGCTTCAAATGACAGTTGTCAGAAAGTAGGGTGGGGCGGTTCACTCCCAGAGCTTGAAAGAGACCATAAAATCCCAATTACATTTTTACCTTTTAGATAAAATAGTTGAGTAATTCCCACAGTCCAGGTACACTCTCTTCTGTTCTTTTCCTTGGCAGTTGAGTGGGGTGTGTCCCTGGAGCCACCAGCTGAAGGTCAGGCGTGACTGTCACATCTAGTGGTTTTCACCTTGGCCACGATTAGATGACATTTATGAGAACCCTGCTGCTTACTAATGTCAGTGCTTTCATTTTTTCATTTTCCACTTGTTTGTATGAAAGACGAGAGAAGCCAGCGTAATAGGAAATAAATGGCACAAATGAACGCAGGTACGCAAGCAGGGCTGGGCCCCTCTGCTTTGTGGCGGGAACGTGTTCTGCAGGTGCGGTCTGCTGTGCCGAAGTGCTCCGTTTGGCTTGGAGAATGAATGGTCGAGGGCACTGGTGTGTCATGTGTGAACGGCAGTTGTCTGTAAGGGGGGAACTGTCTCTGTGTGCACCTGCCTGTTGCCCTTCTCTCCTAGTCTCCAAATTGGGTCCAGAAGCAAATGAGGGTGGAATAGTGATCCATCGTTAGGACCGCCAAGCAGAGCCATCCTGTACCTGGGTAGCACGTTCCCGTGTATTTGAGTGACAGATCTGCTGTAAAATCTTATAAACAGCCCTGTTTATGGAATGACTACGTTCCCGGCAAGGTGACCGTCAAGTTTCTGTGAATCAAATTTTTGCCCAGAGAACCTTAACATGTAAAAGATTTTTGCAAACGATCTATTTTATGGGACAAAGATCTATAGCTCACTGATGTTTCCGGTAAGTTCAGGTTGTTGAGTATTGGTCAGGCTTTTCTTAAAATGAACATCTGCCATCACAAATTTACTCATGCTCTGAAGACAGAGGACAGTTTTGTTGAGGTGAAATTATTCAGATAGTCAAAAATTTATGCTTTCCTGGGAATTTAATTCACAAATGCCATCTCGTTAAGGATTTTGCAAGTAAAACAAATTGTGTCCAGCCTGAGTCCTGAAAACTGCCATATGTTCGTGTTGATTTTAGAGCTTCTGTTTTGTACCAAGTCTTTGTTTCTCTTTCATCTTTGTGTTTCATTGGCCAGACGGGACACTGCCCCACCAGCAGGGCGCGCTCTTCTCCCGCCCTGGGCCCCACCCCCCTTTGTTTCTGGTCTGGCATTGACCCTCCTTAGGGCCTGGCAGTCAGCACAGAGCTCAGCCTCGTTGGCAGAATAGTTGGAATTCCTGAGCGTAGTTTTGCTGTGATTTTGTTTGCTTAAGTGTATAGTTGACTGCTCTTCAGTTGCTTGTTTCCTTATATGGTATCTGTGAGTCCTTGTGGCTGCTGAAACCTGAGATACCCCCTAGCCTCAGGAGTTTGCAGTGATGGGCCCCTAAATATTCAATCTGAATAGAAAAGGGAAAACACAGATCTTGTTGTCCATCCACATGTTTCCAGGAATTTGCTCGTAGAATGTGATCTGCTGTCAGCCCGAGCAAAGGCTGCCTGTGCTTACGGGTTCCACGTCCCCTGGAAAGGAAGTTGATCCCACACAACAAGTGGGCGGTGGAGGAGGACAGGTCCAGCCCAGTTGCTAGGCCCAGGGTGGCGCTCTCACTCTCGTCCCCTGTCAGCTGCTCCAACTTCTGGCTTCCTCTACACCTCCGTAAAACACACAGTCCCTATTTTTAGTGCCAGGCTGACGTTTCTGATGTGCTGCTGTTGCAAAAATTCAGTAGCAGATGCAACAGAAATCCTGATTTAAAGGCCCCATTTATAATGGGGACGAAACTTGTTTACCAGATAAACAAATAGATTGCTCTGGTGGATTGGCCACTTCAGATCTCGTCAAATGAAAGAGTCCTGTGTGTGTTCTTCCTTGAGGAGTCCTGCGTAGACACTGGCCCCGTCTGTGGAGCACGTGTGCCTGTGCGCGATATGCGTGTGTCTTCGTGTTGATTTGTTCGTCCTAGTCAGTCAGCCAGGGGAGGAGGAAGCGCAGGAGCTCCCCGCCTGGAGGGAAGTTGTAGAGTTGCAGCAGGTCCAGGCAGTGGCTCAACACCCAGCTCTTCCAGCTCGCAAACCACTCTCAGGGCCACGGTCAGATACTGCGTATCGCAGGTGAGAGAAAAATCATTTTCTCCCTGCCCGTCATAGTTTGTACTTGGGACAGACCGCTGTAACAAGAGGAAGACAAAGAGAAGCTTAATAACGCGTACAACTCATGTTGTGTACACGGGAGATACCCAGAAAATGAGTAAACCTCCAAGAGGTGGCGCAGACTTTAGGCTTAAATGCCGTTGTCCTCCAAAACGAAGATGAAATGTGTGAAGAAAGCCGCTGCAGGGAGGCACCCAGGGAAGGCAGTTAACAAGCGCGAGGGGTGTGAAGCGGATTCTCCATTGGCAGGAGTCTCAGGATTTAGTCATCCTTCTCTCCCTGGGACAGAAAGGAAGACACCCTACCAAATGGAGATTTCCTTTACAGATGTAAATTTCTTACAAAAGGGTAACTTCTGTTTTCAGAGATTCTCCTATGTCTGCAGTTTCTCAAAATAATCCACTGAAAATAATCCTATGCCAACAAGGCATATTTTGGGGTGGCATATTCTGGTCTCCTACAGTCATATTTAGGGGTGGCATATTCTGGTCTCCTTTAATATAAAGTGCCCTGAGCCTGCGTTGGTGGGAACCACGTACATTGTCATCACAGCAGGAATAGACAGTGATGGGGGTCCCAGGACAGCAGGGACCAAGACGGGCTTGCTTAGTCTCTCATAGTACGGGCAGGATCACCGTGGCCACTGGTTTTCACATATTTTGGGTATGAGAGCTTCCGCTGCTACTTCAGTGCATCAGTATATACAACTGATATAAACACCATTCTCCTAATGCAGATGTCTAAGCTTGGATTTCTGCTCAGTAGGGACAGTGGGCCCGTTCGCATGATACAAAATAGGAATGGTACTTGCAGTCCTGATCAGCTGTAGCGTCCACTTCTCTTCTGTGTTTTGTTCTGGTTGCACGGTCTTGAGAAAGTCCACATCCATCCAGATCCGTGTTGCCAACTGTTGTTTAAATGGCTCTTCTTGTAGTTCTAAGAAATTCTTTGACTAGAAACATGATAGGAGAAGCATTGTTAGGAAGACTGCCCAATGACAAGTTTCTCTGGTCACCCTTTTTAATGCACTGGGCCTCTGGGTATTAGAATTTAGCAACAGCAAATATGCTGGGGGGAGAATTGTGTTTATTACAAATTGTTAAATAGTTGAGGTGCATTTAAAGAGTGAAATTAGAGTAACATTTGCTGAACCTTTGCAGTCTTTGTAAATCTGATCTGGCTCGATTTCTTAGCTTACAAATGAGGAAACAAGCCCAGAGACCTTGCGGATTTGCCAGGGTCGTACACAGCAACTGAGACTGGAACTGTGTTTTCAGGTCACTTGTCCCATGTTGTCCTGGACCCCGGGTCCCAGGGCTGAGGAGTCCCTCACATTCTGAGAGCCTGTGTGTGGGGTCTCTGCCAGGATGACTCACTCAACACACGCCTTGGTGCCAGCTGCCCTCTCGTGAGGGCCATGGCTAGGTTTACCAGTTACCTCCTTGGAGCTGCAAGGGACCATGTTCCACTGCATGCAGATCTGTCCTGCCACAAAGAGCTGAAGAGAACCTGCCATCAGAATTGGCTGTGCCTCATGGAAAAATGCTGCTGCTTTGTCAGAGCGTCTTGGCAGGTGGCAGATGCCTGCTCCAGCTGCCTGCAGTACGGCCTGGGAAGCCGGCAGTCAGTTCCTGACCTGTGTCTCCTCTCATCCCCCACCTGTGCCTTCAGTGCTGTCTGCTGTGACCACAGATCACTACAGAGCCCTTTATAAACATATCTTTCTGGAGAAATATGGTGACCTCCTTCCTAAAAAGAAACAGGCTGCCCAGGTGGCGAGTAATAGCGAGTGCAACGTTCAGAGTTGGCCATGCTGACGGACCTCTCCTGACCTCCCTGGGCTGCTGCGTAGACCCGTACCAGGGGCTGGTCTGTGATGAGGCCACTGAAGAGGGGCCAGTCCCCTCACTGCTGAGGACCCAACGCGAAGTGAGAGCTGACTTACCCTCCTGGAAGGATGGAGAGGAGTGGGTCTTAAGTCCCCAAGGATAGGACAGCGTGCTGCCCCGGCTCCCTCCCGTGAGTCCCACCTCCCTCTCTGGTGGAGGATCCTCCCCTCACCCGCTTTGGAAGCAGAGCTCAGGTCACCCATCCAGAAGACGTGGATACCCCCATGACTTGAAGAGGTGAAGTCAGCAGCCACGCCACACTGTGACCCTGAAGACAGTCCACAGAGACTTTGTCCTTGGAGGAACTGCCATTTGTCTCAAATCAGGCCCAGGTGTCAGGTTTGCATCCTCTCAGGTGTGGTGCTCTGGGGGGTTAAGCCGTGGCCATGCTGATGAGCAGCCGGGGTCAGTGTGGCCAGAGGAGGTCACAGATCGGGCAGTGACTCCCAGCTTCCCCAGGCTTTACTGTGGGTGCCCGAGGGGGCATCTGCCAGCTGTCCCGAGAGGGCTCCAAGGGGACAGGCAGACTTAGGCGTGTGTGTGGAAGGCAGCATTCCCGAGCCCGTGGAGTCCTGGGCTGCACTGAGGTGCCTGGGACACTGAGCCAGGTCCACCCTTTCTAATAGGAGGCCCACAAGTGACCCTCTTAGCAGTTTTCAAACTACGTATGAACCAGGTCACCTGTGTACATTCTTCTGTGTTTTGTTTCTTTGAATCAATGTTAAGTTTGTGAGACTGACCCAGTCTGCTGCATTTGGCCTTGCAGCGTTTATTTTCGTCGACGTGTAGCATTCTGTCGTGTGATTGCACCGCGATTTCTCGACGCATCCTACTGCTCGTGGCCACTGGGCTGCTGTGACCAGTGCTGCCCGAGTTTCTGGTGCGCCCTAAGAGCGCCTGCAGGGTGCCGGTCTGCAAGCGGGGTGGCCGGGTCTCGGGACACGTGTGTCTGCCACTCACTAGTGTCAGCCTGTTTTCTGTGGCAGCCGCCCGACGTCCCTCTCCTAGCAGTGCATGGGCATTCCCACCGTCCCACATCCATCTCAGTTACCCGGATTACTGACGAGGTGTGGCACTTTTCTCAAGTTCGTTGGCATTTGGACTTTGCCTTTCGAAGGGCCTATTCCTGTGTTTCCCGTTTTCAGCCTGAGAGGCCTGTTTACTGACGTGCAGGAATGTTTCTCTATTCTGGAAGCTGGAAATGTGTAGGTTCGAGGCTGTTGTCCCAGACAGACACCAGGGGTAGAGCCACAGCATCACACTCGACCACCGCAGTCCTCCTCTGTGTCGCCCTCCTGGGAATCTCCATCGTGCCCCGCTCAGCCCCTTCCTGCCCCCTTGTCCCAGAGGAGCTTGTCGGGGATTGTCTCTGCCACTGCTACTGTCCTTTCTCTAGGTGGTGATTCACAGGACGCAGCAGAAGTGCCTCTGCACCCAGCTTTTTACTGCCCCTCACCCAGTTAAGAATCGGGGAGCAGGGAGGCCAGCCACTGACTTGAGGGTGTCACGAGTACCCCGACTTGCTGTTCTCTTCCCCTTCGTGCCATCTTTGTTTTATCCTCAGCTAACTCCCCACGGCACCCCCACGATGGGCAGCTTGGCCGCCTCTGGGATCACACTGGTTTGTTTACGCACGCACTCAAGGCCCCTGCAGTTGGGTCCTCTTTGTTTTCATCCTCGAGTTCCTAACTCTAAATCCTGACGTGTAAAAGAGATTCTGAGCTCCAGGAAGGCAGGGATGATGCCATGTGCGCTTGACTGCATCAGTAATTACTCTCGAATGAAATGTTATGACTTAGGGTAAGAAGCCAGACTGGACAATACGACTAATCTCTGTGTGTGTTACACTACATTCTGGTTATCTCTTGCTGTGAAAAATGAAAAGAAAATGTCGTCGTTTCTGAATCTACAATTTGGGCCAGGCGTGGTGGGGATGGCTCACCTCTGCCCATATGGCTGCAGCTGGCGTAGCTTGACTCAGGCTGGGGATCCACTTCCAGGATGGCTCATGCAGGTGGTCGGCTGCCCGGTGCTGGCTGCCTGCTGGGAGCTCACCTGGGACTGTCAACCACACCTCACTTCTCCCTGTGGGCGTCACCACAGAGCTGCTTGGGCTTCCTCACAGTATGGCATCTGCGTTCCAAGAAAATGCAAGTAGCTGTCTCTTAGGACCTGGGCCCAGGTGGTCCAGGCACAGAATCATTTCTGCTGTGTTCTATTGGTCAAAGCTGTCACAGAGCCCACCTAGCTCAAAGAGGGAGGATGCGTAGACCCCTACATCCCAGTGGGAGAAGTGTCAGAGAATTCGTGTTCATCTTTAATGCACCACATGCTAACAATCCCCCCTCCCTGTGACTTTCTTTTAGCCCTGACTGCTGCTGCGGGAAGAGGGAAGCTGGAGGTCTGTGAGCTGCTGCTGGGGCGTGGAGCTGCTGTGTCCCAGACGAACAGGAGAGGGGTTCCACCCTTGTTTTGTGCAGCACGCCAGGGACATTGGCAGGTACCCAGTGGGCCCTGATGCTTCAGAAGCAGTGAGTGGGAATTGAGTTCACCATTGCCCATCTCCCAAAACCACTTGTGGCTCCTGAGCCGTCTCTCTTTTTCCCCATTCTTGGCTTCTGCTTGTGCTGTCAGGACTACTTGATAGGCGTTTGCCACATTGACATAGTCAGCCACGAGGCTGGGGAGCAAGGCCGGAGCCAGGTCAGAGACAAACGCAGAGAGGCGTGGAGCGGGCGGCCCATCATGGCAGTAGGAGCTTTGCTCTGGCGTACACATGCTTGTTGCTGTTTGGTGACCCATCTGTCGCACATACTTGGAAAAGGAGATGTCGTCCCTCTGGATCAGCACTGTGACTCAGGCTGGTTTTCTTCTGCTGTGAATGACGCACCATTGTCTTTAATTCAAGGGAGCTGGGGATCCCTGTTCTGTTAGTGTGTAAACAGTGGCCACATCCCTGCCCCACACCTAGCACCAGGTTACACACAGCTACAAACACAAAGGGTCTTCTGGCCATTATAGAAAGAATTTTCTAGACCAGAGCTTATATCATGGAATCGTGTCTCTGCAATTCCTGCTAGCTGCACTGGTGGAGCTGTGTGCACTATCCCCCCAGGATTTCGGCTTTTCTCCTGCCTGTTCTGCGAGGTTTTTTTGCACCTTCTGTTCCCTGCCACCTCACCGCTTTGACCTCACGCCCTCTCATCCTCTCTCCCGGTCTCGGTGTTTCTCATGTTGCAGGGAAGTTTGGAAAGCATTTGTCAGTGCATAAAGAGCACAAAGGCAGTGGGAATGGGGAGGTGATGCAATAACGTGCCCGGGAGAGACTCTGGGCTCACCAGTAGGTAGAGCAGTTCCCACTAGGCTGGTGGTCGTATGAGACCCATCTGGTTTTTGTGTTTTCTCCCAACCTTACCACCATGCACAGTTTAAAGATGCATCCCCGAGGCTGAGAATCTCCTTTGGGAGCCTTTGCTAGAAGTTGCCTTCTGCAAGGGGCAAGCTACCCACCAACCCCGAGTCTAGGGAAGCACACTGCTTGGGGGCGTGGTGGGTGAGCCGCCTTCTGCGCCCTCTCTCTGCCCTGCCCTGCTGCTTAGGTGGCCTCAGCGTCAGCTTGGGACCCGCCCAGCCATTGCTCGGTTGAGTTGGGCTTAGTTACCGCACATCTCCCAGGTGGCCGTCTGGTCCCAACTCCATCACAGTTGGCCTCCTGCCTCCTCTAAACAACGGTTTCCAGCTGGGGTGTGTTTTGTAGGTATTAGTAATGAATCAGGCATGTTAAAAAGGCTGTGTTTGGGAAAAGATTCTGTTTAAAGGAATACAGTGGAAAGATTTTACAGGCACCATGGACCACACAACTTAGAGGGATTTTTAAAAGAGAGTCATTTGACTCCTGTTGACGGTCAAGAAAACTGTCTGGGTTTAGAGAATGTGGTTGAAGTACAGCAGGGAGATTGTAATTCCCGGTGTCTCTTTCAGATTGTTAGGTTGCTGTTGGAACACGGCTGTGACGTGAACCTAAGTGACAAGCAGGGCCGGACGCCCCTCATGGTGGCTGCTTGTGAAGGGCACTTGAGCACGGTGGAATTCCTCCTTTCAAAAGGTAGCAGCATGGCGCCTGCCTAGGTTTCTGTCGGGTGGACCAAGAGAGGGCTTTGGCACACCCGCGCCGTACTTTCTGATTGAAATCTGAAGTCTTACGTTGTGGAAATGTTCTACCAACCATACCAGCAGAGAGAACAAGTGGCGCAGCCCACAGGCCTCAGCGTGCTGGTGCCTGGTTGAAGTGCCTCCGGGCTTTGTCATCTTGCAAGGTTCATGCTCTGTGAATGGGCTTTTCTTTCAGGGGCCGCCCTTTCTTCTCTGGACAAAGAGGGCCTGTCAGCATTGAGCTGGGCGTGTCTGAAAGGTCACAGGGCGGTGGTCCAGTACCTGGTTGAAGAAGGAGCTGCGATAGACCAGACAGACAAGAATGGCCGCACGCCCTTGGACCTGGCCGCCTTCTATGGTGATGCCGAGACTGTGAGTGTTCACTGCCCTCCACCTGCACGAGACGGAAACCTCAGGAACTGACCAGTTCCAGGGTCTTCGTGAGGCCGTGCCTGAGTGTGGTGTATGTGGCGGGGGATCTTTCATTTTTCTCTAATTCAGTGACATGCACTCTACTCCAGGACTGTAGTAAAGATGTTAGTAGACTCTGAAAAGCTTAAAAATATCTGCTTACAAACTGCATATACAACAGACACATATGTGAATATGTGTACACACACGCACGTGTGGTTTTCTCATAGTAATCCATATAAATAAAATTCCTGCATAGATCATTGAGAAACCGCTTTTATATGTGAGAAATTGCTAATCAATGAGTAGCTGGCTGGTTTGTTTTATTTTTTTGTTTTATTATTTATTTGTTTTTTAGAGCTGGGGTCTTGCTCGTTGCCCAGGCTGGAGTGCAGTGGTGCAGTCGTAGCCCCTGCAGCTTCCAACCGCTGGGCCTACGCCACTCTCCCACCGCAGCCTCCCCAGTAGCTTGAACCACACACGGCTTTATTTTTAATTGACAAATAATTGTATATATTTATGGGGTACCGTGTGATGTTTCAATACATGTATACACTGTGGAATGATCAAATCAGGATAATCAACATATCCGTCACTCAAATATTTATCACTTCTTTGTGAGAACATTTAAAATCCTCTCTTTGAATTATTTTGAAGTAAACAAAACATAACTATAGTCGTGACGCTGTGCAGTAAACACCAGAGCTCGTTCCTCCTATCTCAAACTTTGTACCCCGTGACCGCCCTTCCCCTGCCCCTCTGGCCTCTGGTAGTCACCGTTCTCCTCTGTGCTGCTGCGATTGCATATAAGTGACATGACGCAGTCTCTGTCTTTCTCTGCCTGGCTTATTTCACTTAGCACAGTGTCCCCCCAGCTTCATCCAGGTGGCCGCAAATGAAAGAACTTCCTGCTTTTTAAAGGCTGAATAGTATTCCATTATATATGTATACTGGTTGGTTTGTTCTGAAAGCGATGTGGCATTGCCTAAAATAACATAAAAAGCTTTGGGCACTATCTTGATCTCTTTGCCAAATGCCTAATTCTACTCAAGGTGTGAGGGGATACAGCATTAACAAACCAAGAACTACGAAATGTCTCGGAAACTGCCCTTGTCAGGTTCCACGTCCCAGACGCAAGCAGGTGCCAGAGGAATATTCAGCTACTTGAGAGGTGTCATTTTAAGTCGTTTGTTGTGCCTCGTGTGAGGATTAGCCAGAGAGACAAGTGCGGACCAGGCAGCAGAAGCCGTGGCGCTGCGCGCCTGTGCCCCGGTGCTTTGAAAGGCAGTGCCGTTCAGGGGATCCGTTTCCTGTGCCTTGTGAACTGTACTGCACGCTGATCTTCAGAAACAGATGTTTAACTAAATCACACATATCTATACTTTACTTTTCAGCTACCTTCCCAAATTCTGTAGTTTATCAACATAAGGGAAGAGTGAAGGAGCTTAGTATTCTAGTGTTGTTTAAAAGAAATTTTGTGGTAAAAACACATAGCATAAAGTTTCCTCTTAACCATTTCTAAGCATATAGAGTTCAGTAGTGACAAGTACATGCACGTTGCTATATGACCGGTATCCAGATCTTTTCATCTTGCAAAACTGAAACTCTGTATTCATTAGACAATACCTTGTTCCCACCTCCTCCCTCCACTAGCGACACCATTCTACTTTCTAGCTCTGATTTTGGCTATGCTAGGTACCTCATTCAAGTGGAATCATACAATATTTGTCTTTTTGTGACTGGCTTATTTCACTTAATGTCCTCAAGATCTATCCATGTTGTAGCATATGTCAAAATTTCCTTTTTTAAGGCTGAATAATATTCCATTGTACGGATATGCCACATTTTGTTTATCCATCCATCCATCCGTGGACACTTGGGTTGCTTTCATGCTTTAGGTATTGTAAATAATGCTGCTATGAACACGGGTGTGCAAACATCTCTGAGACCTCGCTTTCAATTCTTCTGGGTATGTACCCAGAAGTGGAATTGCTGGAGCATATGGTAGTTCTGTTTTTAATTTTTTGAGGAACCACCATACTGTTTTCCACAGCAACTGCCCCATTTTACATTCCCACCAATAGCGTACAAGAGTTCCAACTTATCCACATCCTCACCAACACTTACTTTCTCAGACTTTGTTAATAGTGGCCATCCTAGTAGGTGTGGGTTGGTATATGGTAGCTCTGATGCGCACTTCCCTAGCGATTAGCGATGTTGCGCGACGTGCCCCCACCCCCAGCATCCCCCGCTCTCCGCGCTGACGGCAGAATCACTTTAGCAGAGACGGTCTGGCTATGGACTGTAGCTCTTCATCTCTGTTTTGTGTCGCCTTCTTTTCCATTCTAGGGATGGCTAGAGGCACCTAAAATGGGAATGAGGCTAGGGCCAGCGCCTCAGCCAGCCTGCGGAGAGGGGCGGGTGGCCGTGCTCCTGCCACCAGCTGCTTCTCAGGCCTCTGCTCCCCCCGCAGGTGCTGTTCCTGGTGGAGAAGGGAGCTGTGATTGAGCACGTGGACCACAGCGGGATGCGTCCCCTGGACAGAGCCATTGGTTGTCGAAACACGTCTGTCGTGGTTACGCTACTCAGAAAAGGAGCCAAATTAGGTTAGTGACCCCACCTCAGGTCAGCAGAGAGGAGGAGGTTAGATTTTAGAGAACCTTAGGGAGCGCAAAGGCTGCCCTGCTCCCAGGTAAGAAATAAGCTGTCAGATGTTTGGCGATCTCTCTTTCTCATTGAATCACAGTCATTCGGAATGTTTAAATAGCTCATGATATGGCCAGTGCGGGAAGAAAGAAGAGGCCGATGTTGAAGGGGGGTGTAGCACTGCGTTAGGGACAGCCAGGAGCCACGCCAGGGAGCGTGAGATTAGGCTAATCGCGGGCGCGAGCATTGCCGAGCTGCAGGCTCACTGGGTGACTCTGATGTGCAGCCCAGGCCGAGGACCACTGTTCCAGAATAATCGGTCAGCCAGGCAGGAGAACGGCCACCCCAGCACAGCTTCTGTGAAGGAGAGGTTCTGTGATTTCACAGAGACAAAACGGGGGTCCCTGGAGGATAGCGGGGGGCTGAGTAGGGAGAGCCCCTTCTGTGTGGCTGGTGGCAACATGACACCCCGTTTGGTGCCTGAAGGAACGAGTGACAGAGTGTCACTGTCACGGTTCCAGATGCAGGACCTTTGGCCAGGAGCAGGTCTGGGCAGGCGCTGTGGTGAAGGTACCAGCGACAGTAGCAGGAACTCTCCTACATTCGCGTTTGCCCGAATCCTCCCCTCAGCCCTGTAAGGAGGTGGCGCTAATACCGTCACTTTACAGTGAGAAAACCAAGGCACAGAGGAGCTAACTATCTTCCCCAAGGTCACAGTGAGTGGCCCAGTCACCGTGGGAACCTAGCAGTGTGCGTCCTGAGTCTGCTCTGCGCCACTCCTCCCTGCAGCGTCCCAAGAGCTCAGAGGGAGGCGGGGAGAGTCGTGGCCCTGGTGGAGGCTGCAACGAGGGCCCGGACTGAGGCAGCCAGAGTGGACCATGATGGAGACTGCACAGGGGACTCGGTGCCGGGAATATACGCTGTCACGGTGGGGGCTGCAGGGAACTAAGGAGAGTACACAGAGGCCTGGTTTCGTCAGTTTTCCCCCAGGTCCCCCTTGGAAGGGAGGGATGGGTCATGGCTGCTATGATGCCTTAGTTTCTCGTCACTTTTTTTCAGTAGAATAACAAGGACAGATTTGTGCCAGGCACCGTTCCCTTCCTGGGTGCCCAGTTCAGGGTAAAGCAGATGAGAAGCTAAACCAGTTTGCCAGTGTCTAGCTTCCTTGGACAATGTTGTCTGGAAGCCTGAGACACACAGCGGAGGTCCTTGCCATGGGCTCCTGCGGTTTGTGATGTGCAGCTGTGTTGGGGCCACAGAAGAATTGAGCTCCTTCCCTTGGGACCTCTGAAGTGCCTCTGAATGCGTGTTTATTTTACAGGAAATGCTGCCTGGGCGATGGCCACTTCCAAACCTGATATTTTGATTATACTTTTACAGAAATTAATGGAGGAAGGAAACGTGATGTACAAAGTAAGTGGTATCGCCCTTTTCTGCGCTGTTGTGCCTGACTCCGAGCAACCCCTTAGCTTGGTGTGTGTTGGCCGTGGCTGTGCCGAGTACACGTAACTTAGTTGTAAGGGAAGTTCCCAGACATGCTAACCGGCCTCAGGCCACAGGCTGGTATCGTGACAGCGGAATCCTAAAGGTAGAAAGCACTTCTCTTGGTCTGAGAACCATTATTTCTGAACCAAGCCTCAAGGCTGTAGCTATGACTTCCTGCCTGAATCCGTGGGGTGAAGGAGAGTCACCTCTAGGTCAGTTGACATGTCATACGGGGGTTCCTTGGCCTTCCACGTTGCCTCAGCGTGCAGAGCACCATGCAGCGGGCACCCAGGAAACACTTCAGAAGAAAAGAATCATTCAGTCTCCCAAACCTTTACTGTCTGACTTTTAATATCTATAAACTTCTGGGATTTAAAACTGTTTTAGAGATATTTTTACTTAATATAGCCAAGTAATACATACTATTCAGGAGACTGGATTTTTTTCTATTGGAAATGGAAATATGGTTTATAGATTAACAAACTTGACTAAACTTTTCAAAATAAGACACCAGTTTAGATCAGAAGTCAGCAGACTTTCTGTGAAGGGCCAGACAGTAGGTATGTTAAGCTTTGCAGGCTGTGTGGCCTCTGTCACAGCTGCGCAGCTCTGCTGTGGTGGCACAAAAGCTGCCACAGGTAATACGTGTGGATGAGCTTGACTACATCCCAATAAAACTTTATTTGTAAACACAGGTGGCTGCCAGACCTGGCCTGCAAGCTGTAGTTTGCCAACCCCTGGTTGAGGTAGATGTGGACCATTTACATAGGTCACTATTCTTTTCACATATATGATTAGACAGAATTAAAAGATTATGGGGAAAAACTAGATTATGACTGTTTTAATCCTTTTTACTATTAGGCAGCTGTACTTACTATGTTGTAGGTTTTTTCCCTTTTCATTTTTTTAATAGTAACAAATAAATAGGTAATATAGCATGACCCAGCAGGGTTCCTGGCTTGGAATCAGTTTGAAATTGAGTTGAGAGTGTGTACTGTTGTGGCTTTGAAGTGCTTTTAATACAGATTTTGGTAGGCAATTATGTCAGAAATATCAAGCCTTTTTCAACAGGCTTCATACCTGCTGTGCGGCAGGACTGGCTGAGCAAATGGATTTCGTTAGCCTTGAAAATGATGTGTGGAGCTGTTCTGATTTTTAAAGCCCGTGCTTTAGTTCCCCTTAAAAATTGTTATTCTGCAGCAAGCTCTAGGTTTATCCACAAGACTCTACTTGTCCTAGGAACTGCATTGTTTTTTCATCTGATTTCTATTACACTTGGCATTGAAATGTCTTTAGATGAGAGATCATTATTTTCAAAAATATATAACAGAAGATAATCCAATGCATTAAGATTGATAATTATCAGTTTGGCAATTTACAAACACCTTATTGTAAACCTGTCCTCTTTCTTACTGTGTGTGACCCCATGTCGCAGATGCACGTCAGGGCAGTGAAGCCCAAGCGCGTTCAGGCTGGTCAGTGTCCTGGTTCCTACCTTGACACTTACTCATTAAGATACTTTCAAGTACGCTGTAATGGTTTTGCATGGGGGAATAAACTCCCCCAGGGTCTTCAGAGTGTGGGAGCTTACTCATCTTAGAGCTCTGAAAAAAGGATAAATTTTTGTGATTTCGGATCCTAGAAAGGGAAGATGAAAGAGGCAGCCCAGAGGTACCAGTATGCCTTACGGAAGTTTCCTCGAGAAGGATTCGGAGAGGACATGAGACCGTTCAATGAGTTGAGAGTTTCCCTCTATCTCAATTTGTCTCGATGCCGACGAAAAACAAATGTAAGCCCCGCCCCCTTATTCCAGTCGAGCCCTCTAGCAGCGGAGCTTTTCCCCAGTGGTGAGGGCCCGCCTTTCTGCAGGCCAGACCACAGCCCCTCCTGTCTCACTGCCCATGCCTGTGTGTGAACCCGCCAGCCAGGAAGCTGCTCCTCTTGGATGACCGTCATTGGTCACTGTCCCTGCACACCTCCCAGAATGTGCTCAGGTTTCATTTCCTTTGCTTCAGTGGTGGGAAGCAAGTGCACACTGCTCCTCTACACTAACTTTAAAACAAAATAAACAAAAAAACATACCTTGCTCTTCATTGCTCTCTAGTTACACCCCATGCTCTGCTACTCTTTAGAGCAAAATGCCTGTGGAAAAGTTGCCTGTAATCATGTTTCAGTGCTGCTTTTGACTCACGTATTTAAATATTGACTCCAGGACTTCGGCATGGCGGAAGAATTTGCTTCCAAGGCTCTTGAATTGAAACCCAAGTCCTACGAAGCCTTTTATGCCAGGGCAAGAGCAAAGAGAAATAGCAGGTACTATCTGAGGTTATCCACGTGAATAGGGGGGGCCTTTTTTTTCTGTAGGATCAAACGTGCTAGTTGAATTTGGGGGAGGTTTTGCTTCAGAAGGGTTGCTCAGATGCCTCCCATCCCTTTAAATGCGAAATTATTAGCTTCCAAGAGGCATGGTAGTGAATATTGGTAGTGATGGGTAAACTTTTGTTTTCTCCTGACATCTCAGTAACTGTTCCTCCCCACCTGCACCCCCAGTTGAGATGCCTGCAACCCAAAATTCCTGGTTTAGTCCATATTTCAGTGAACTGCCAACTAGGGGCATTGAGGGGGTGGAGGGAAGGAGAAAGATCGAGTAAGATTTCTGACTTAGAGGTGAGCGGGGCCAGGGGGATGGTGAAGATAACATTAAAAGGATTCTGGCGCCTAATGATTTATTTCCACCCTCATTCCCGGTCCAGTGGTCTGGCGTCATGCCGGTCTGGGTTAGAATTCAGCACTGCCGCTTAGCCGAGTAACTCTGGACTAGCTAAATGGGTCCTGGCCACCTAGTAAGTGTTCAAAACTTACTCAGGTGCCTTCTCTTTGAGCACAGCTATTTTATGAACAGTTATGTTCAGGCATGGCGTATAACTTATGTTTTCCTTTAAAGGCAATTTGCAGCAGCTCTGGCTGACTTGCAGGAGGCTGTGAAACTCTGTCCTACCAACCAGGAAATCAAGAGGCTTCTGGCCCGCGTAGAAGAGGAATGTAAGCAGCTCCAGAGGAGTCAACAGCAGAAACAGCAGTGCCCACCCCCAGCTCCGCCCAACGACTCAGATAATGAAGAGGATGCCCCGACCTCCGCGTTAAACGACCACTTTCATCTTGAGGAGGCTGAAGAGGAAGAAACTTCTCCACAGGAAGAGTCTGTTTCCCCGACTCCCAGGCCCCAGCCATCCTCATCTGTCCCCTCCCCATATATCCGAAACCTTCAAGAAGGGCTGCAGTCCAGAGGACGGCCAGCGTCCCCCCAGAGTAGGGCAGGAATCAGCAAGCCCCTGAGGGAACCCATAGCCCAGCCAGGGCTGGTCATGCAGCCCACTAAACAGGCACAGATAGTGAAAACCAGTCAACATCTGGGTTCTGGACAGTCTGGCGTGAGAAGCAGTAGCACAAAAATGCAAATCTCTTCTCAGAATCCTCCCCCGAGTCCCATGCCAGCTAGAATGGCTGCAGCTCCTGCTGGGAGCAGAAACCCGCATTTAGAGGCAACAGGTACTTTCACTCTAGGATCTGCTCCTGGCCACTTTGGGGATCGGCTGGGCCCCAGCCAGAGTGTCCACGTGCAGCGCAGTGAGAGTGGCACTGCATACCCTTTGCCAAGCAAGATAAAAACTGCAGAGAGGCTTCTGTCTTACGCCTCCATGGCTGTGGACGTAGCCCCTCCAAACCAAGGTGGGCCAGCAAGCTGCAGTGATGTGCGACACCCAGCTTCCCTCACCAGCTCAGGCTCCTCTAGTTCTCCATCCAGCAGCATAAAGATGTCAAGTTCAACCAGTAGTTTGACTTCAAGCAGCAGTTTTTCAGATGGCTTCAAGGTCCAAGGACCGGATGCTCGAATTAAAGACAAGGTTGTAAGCCAGGTTCAGAGCGGTACAGCTGAGCACAGACCTCGCAATACTCCATTCATGGGCATCATGGACAAGACCGCGAGGTTCCAACAGCAGAGCAATCCTCCGAACCGCACCTGGCACTGCCAGGTGGCAGAGGGGCTCCTGACAAACACATCTGCAGCTGGCCTGCAGTCCTCGAACTCTGAGAAGCCCTCTCTCAAACAAGGAGGAGGCTATAATAGCCAGGCAAAACCCTGTTCTGTTTCTACCCTGAGTGGAAGTGTCCACAATGGGGCTCAGGTGAAGGAGCTAGATGAAAACAAGTGCCAAATTCCAGTCCACTGTCAAGAGAACAGGATAACTAAGACGGTCTCTCATCTGTATCAGGAAAGTATCTCCAAACAGCAGCCTCATATCAGCAGTGAAGCCCACAGGAGCCACCTCCCTTCAGCGAAACCAAAGAGATCGTTCATAGAGTCAAATGTGTGAGCCTTAAGAGAGACCCATTCAGAGAATTTGGAAAAGTGTATTAGCTCCCGGTGGTAATAACTAAATGTTTTTTTCACCCGAAAAATTATTTTTTAGCCAGTTTCTTTTTTCCTCTGGGGTGGATCTGATGCCATTGATATATTTAAAATGTGGGATAAACTTCCTTAAATAGCTAGAAGTCACCATAAATAAAAATGCTAAACAATTAAAAACTATAATTAACTGTACCTATCAAGCTAAACATTTAAGACAGCCAGGAAGACATTAAGTCATGCTTTTCTCCTGTGAAATTATTTGGTTTTTATCACTTTTCTCCTAGCCTTTGCTATATGGTAAAATCACAGTATTGGAGAATAAAAAAGTCTGTTGGTAAAGAGTGATAGATTTATTAATTATTCACATAATATCTAAGTAATGTATTCCAGAAAAGATGGACTTTTCCAGTTACAGTTCCACTGAGACAAATCCCAATTTATATAAAAAAATTAAGATCTAAGTGATTTCTAGCTGAACGTGTGACTATAAACATAATATAGCTGTTTTTTTTTTTTTAAGCAAAATAAGAGGACACCCAAATATTGTTCCCTTCATAGCAGTTCCTTTAATAAGATTAAACATTTGTTTCTGTTATGGTTCTTCATCAAAATATTCTTGTAGCACCTTTTTTGGAAGGAACTATATTGATGCTTGAAGGTGTTTCTGATATTTGGAAACAGTATAAGCCATTTGGAGTCATGACTGGTGGGTGGTCAAGTGGATCTGAGCTAAAATACTGAGACCAGCAGCATTCTTAGTGGCACTTATAAATTAGCTCTCAGCTGGGTCCCATACTGCTTTTTAACAATGATAGTGCTCCTGGAACAACCCTTCCAAGGTCCTTTAAGGACAGTGTTTAATTTGGATACTTAAGGTATGGTTGATTGGTGGTTGCTTTTGTTGTACAATCAGTAACTTTATATTAATAGTCACATGTTGTATATATTAAATAGCCCAGTTTTATTCAGAACTGTAAATATAACTAGTTCAAAGTAGTTAAATCTAAAAACAAAACCCCAGTCATATATTTGCATGTTCTTTGTAAGCTTCATCCATGCTGGTTATTGCACTGAAGATATATTATTATGGCATGTTAACAGTATACCAGTAACAGCACTTTATCTCGTTTATATGAACACCTTTGAGGTGCTACTTAAGTCCAAACTGATGTAGTATTCATTTGTAAAGATAAGGTACAGGAATGAACCTTGATCTAAAGGTATTTTTATATGAAAATGGTGTTATTGGAGGATGTTAAAATGCTAATTTGAGAGAAGTGGGAGTGTATTCGTTTTATATGTTGGGATGTGAAATTTATTTTGTAGAATTGGGGAGAAGGAAGTTCTATATTTGCAGAATGTTTTAAAAATGAATAGTCGTAATGAAGTTCCTGTGAACATCATTACGGTTTTGTACGAATAGGAACCTTCTGGTGTCATTCAACATTTGTTCCTGAGTGTGTATGTACAGTGTACTTTGTACAAACAGCTTTATCTTTTTTTATAGGCTTTCCCTGAGTTCTGCTATAACTACTATGGCTTATTTATTGTTTCCTTTAATATTTGTGAAAGTCTTACTCTTTTGTTATGTAGTTTTGTTTCTGCACAACTACTGTACCTTTCCATATGGAATAAAGACTTAATAGAATTTGCTTTGCATTAGATGTGTCAATGGGTAAGTAAAGAATATCCTGTTGGCAACTCTCTGCCTTGCTTAATCCTTGTTACCCTAAAGAAAATAGTAAAAATGTATTTTAATACTACCTAAATGCATATTTAATTTCATTTGAGAATAAGAGTGGCAGCTTCTGGAAATTCCATCCTATTCAAGGGTCAATTTAGACTTTGTGCCTGAAAAAGGAAGAAAGCATGAAGAAAAGCAATCTATAATTTCTTACCTATTTCAAGAACTCTTGCTTTGTCTTTACTAGCAACAAGATATCTTTACCAGTAATTCTGAGCACTTTGGCAATACACTGAACACCGTTATGACAGTTTGTTCTTCAGCACTTTTGTATTATCGTTCAGTTAAGTGTGTTTTTATTCCTACATATTTCAGTTTCAAAGTAGTATGAGAGCGAACATTAAAACTGTGATAATATTCTTACTTGGAATCTTAAGTGTACTATTGCTTCAGGTTATTGTCTGGTCACTGTTCTTGCTAGCAAGTCTAAGTATTTTCAGTCCTTCTTTAAACCTACATATTTAATGAAAGGTTAAAACCAAAAATAAAACAGGGCAGGAGGGAAAAAGTGTTATATTGGCTAATACATAATTCTTGTCATTAGGTGACTTCTCCTATAAAGCAGCTAGTGAGTATTATCATTCATTATTATTTGTTAAATTCCGGTAAGCTACTTGATGCCATCGCCCCAGGAGGAGGTGAAGTATCCTGGGAAGCTACCAGTCAGTCCCGGCAGAATGGGCGGCAGGCGGGTGGCACAGCTCCCACATGGCCCTGAACTAGCACAGGGGCTGTGGGCGTGTCCCTTCTATTGATGGTTTTGGATTTGGTTTTTGTGTGCTTGTGTGGAAGAGGGAGTTGTCTGTCTTTGGTTTGTGTGTGTGTTTTACACAAAAACGAGAAATAGTATCTTAGTTTTCAGTAATTTTGCTTTACAAGAAACTATCCTGTTGATACATGGAAGAGCAAAGCATCTAAACTGTATTTTCTAGTGATGACTTCCAATGAGTTTTTAGTAACTCTTCCATAATAACCAGCCTACCTCCTTTAGAAAATAAGTCTTATTTATCAAAACAAAAATGCCGTTGGTCCAATAGCGGGCTTTTTTAAATTAAAAGTCTTCTGTTAGAATTGTTAGCATGCTCTATAGAATACAATAGAAAAACACCTAGAACATGTTGCCAGTCTTTTTGTCCTCTAGAATCATAGACTGAATCCTAATTATGACATGAAGCAAATAAAGTTCAGTAATACATTGTTTTTACAAAGCAGCAATTGTAAAGAAAAGTGTATTTGGAGATTTCTGTGGTAGCTTGGTTTGACTAATATATTTACAGTGCTTTTCTCCATTTATTGCTGAGTTTTAAAATTCTGAACAACTGTGAAGAGAGTTTGGGGGTGACAGTACACAGGGGGATGAAGACACAGTCCTAGTCCCTGCCTGCCCTGCAGTTTGGTTCCATCCTGGTAAGCAACTTTCAACAGGTACATAAGAAGTCAGTACAACCTTAACTTCCTGAACTTGAAATTTTTTTGAGTGAACGCTTATCAGGGTGTTGTATTAAATATCAGGCTGTTGTATAAAAATGCCTTTGTATAGTCACCCTAGCTTAGAATAATATGTGAAAATTGTAAGAATTCTAAATTCTGAAAGGAGGTTAGTTTGCCACTTTATATACTTCAGCAGTTGACTTGACTTATTCATAATAATTTATTTCATCTAAATTGTACCTAGGTTCGGACAATGGAAAAAAATTACCATCGTGCAAATTTAGAATCCAACCAAACTATTTAAACATGTCTGAAGGGATTTTCTCAATTTAATCATAAATAATCTATAACCATTTTGCTATAAATTTCTCTTAAAACGTATCAAATGAATGGCTATTAACTAGGATTTAAGCATCCTTATATTCCAATCTTTAGTTATAATGAGGTATGACCTATACTTAATAAATTTGGGCAGCGCAATTTAAAATCAAAGTAAACTTTATTTCTATACAGCTTGATTTTTTTTCACTAGCACAAAAAGGCTTTTATAATAAAAATACAAATGAGGTCAGATGTGTAATTTAGTTCATGTGTTTTAAAGAATGAAAACTGACAATTTTTACAGGTAACTAAACTTACCTTTTGGTTTTGCTTTTAATGTGTCTAATTAGTATTTACCTTTACATCATTCAAGTGAGATCACTGAAAAATAAAAACAATATAAACAATTTTACTTTTGATGTGTCTCAAGCCATCGATTGATGGCCATTTTCAGAGTCCTATTTGGTGTAAGTACCACTGAAGGAAGAACAAGATTTGTCATTGGACTTGTACGTTTCTTTTTGCTGATCCAATTTTCCATTGCTTCTCTTTCATATGAATAGCCATCTGAAAAAAAACACAAATTATTCGTGATATAGAAAAGGGAATGTAGGATTACTAAAATGAATGGAGTATAAAAACTTCATTACCAAGGCCTTTATTGTGATTTAAGTGGTATTCTTGTACCATCACTCCCAAAATATCTCTGCCACAACACCTGAAATTCTACCGTTTGAGATGCATTAAGATTGGATAGCATTGTATGAAATATAAATTATCTAGAACAGTTTCATTATAAGTTCTTTTTGAACACTACAATTGAGACCAAGACCCAGTGGAAAAGAAGAAAGGAACAGAGCTGGGTAGAGTGGTAGTGAGGATAAACTGCCCCATTATAGCTGTTAGCTATGTGTGTAAATTAATTTGGCTAAAGATGAAAGGGAAAAGAGCCTTAGGAATAACTCAGCGAAACTTCCCAAGACACTGAAAAGTCAGGAAAACAGAGACACAGATGTTATAGAATTTGCCCCACTAAGGATTTTACAGTAAAGGGATTTGTGATGCAAAAAAAAAAAAAAACCTACTGGCCAAGGCTTAATACCATATCCTTATGGGCCAGGCACGGTGGCTCACACCTGTAATCCTAGCACTGTGAGAGACTGAGGCAGGAGGATTGCCTGAACTCAGAAATTCAAGACCAGCCTGAGCTAATGTGAGACCATGCCTATACTAAAAATAGAAAAATCAGCTGGGCATGGTGGCATGTGCCTGTAGTCCCAGTTACTTGGGAGGCTGAGGCAGGAGGATTGCTTGGGCCCAGGAGTTTGAGGTTGCAGTGAGGTATGATGATACCAGGACACAGAGTGAGACTCTGGTTTTTACAAACAAACCAAAAAAAAAAAAAAAAAAACGCCACACAACACCATGTTTTTGCAAAGTTCTTTGCCTTTACATATGTGAAAATCGGAGGGGTTTTGCTTGTTTTTCTTTTTTTGGAGACAAGGTCTTGCTCTTTCCCAGGCTACAGTGCAGTGGCATTATCATAGCTCACTGTAACCTCAAACTCCTGGGCTTGAGTGATCCTCCTGCCTCAGCCTACCAAAGTGCTAGGCTTACAGGCGTGAGCCACGATGCCTGTCCTAAGACTGGAGTTTTGCTTCATTTTTATACTTGCAGCTCTTTCTCTTAAGCTGAAAATCTTGGTTCCCATTTACATTTAAACATTAACCTATTTTGCTTTTTCTACTATATATTTGTTTCAAAATAATGCCAATATATTACTAACATAAGACTGTGAAAGAAATTTAAGATTGCTCTGTGTTTTTTTTCTGTCATTAAAGCTAGATCCACTAGGGTGGTCTAATCAAAATACCATGTTTGAGAAGCTCATTTGAAGTAAAACCTAAAACAAGATAAATTCAGAGGAGTCTAATCTGTCCCTGTCCCATCTTTGTTCCCGCCCTTCCCATGAGTAACCATATCAGTTTTTCTTTTCCTTTTTGAAAACATAAGCAGATGCATGAGTATATATACATTCTCCATAAAAGCTAGCATACTGTACACTTTTGCACCTTAATGTGTTTTTCCACCCACTGTACTACACTGTGGATGCACTGATAGACATCTGGGTTGTTTCCAGTCTTTGCCTTTCACAAACAGTGCTGCAATGAACAGCCTTGTGCACGTGTCACTTGTACTTTGGGGAGATTGCAGAAGCAGGATTGCCAAATCAAAGAGTAAATGTACGTAATCTTGCTATATATTAATAGTGCCCAATAGAAATGCACACATACCTTCATCAAAAAAAAAAAAGTACAAAAACGTTCACAGCACTGTAAAAGCCAACAATGCCCAACAGAATGACTAAATTACAGTATATTCACACAATGGACTTCTATACAGAAAATGAGAAATTACTGCTTTGTGCAACAAGCACAAATCTCACAATGTTTAATAAAAGCCAGACCCAAAGGAGATACTTTATGATTCAACAGAGAACCAATACAGCAATCTATCATATTATAGTCTAAAGGAGAAAATGACAAATCTATAGATAAGCATTTTAAAAATTCTCAACAAACTGGAGATAGAAGGGAACTTCAACTTGGTAAGGGCAGCTAACATACTTAGAGGGAACGTATTCAACCTTTCACCATTAAGATCAGGTCAAGAGTGTCTACTCACCACTTCTTTTCAACATTCTACTGGAAATCCTGGCTAGTATGACAAGTAAGAGGAAAATTTTTAAAAAGGCATATAGATTGGAAGGAAAGAAATACAACTACTTTCAGATGACACATTCATGTACAAAGAAAGTGTAGTCTAAGGGATTAAAAAGCTACGAGTACAGTCAGCCCTCTCTATCTCCAGGCTCTGCATCTGCTAATTCAACCAACTGCTAATCAAAAATATTCAGAAAAAGCAAAATAATAAAAATACAAATAAAAAATTCAATATATTCATATAGCATTTATGTTGTATTGAGGTATAAGTGATCTAGAGGTGATTTAAAGTATATGAGAGGATGTGCATAGGTTACATGCAAATACTGACATTTGACCATCCACAGATTTTGGTATGGGGGGCTGGTTACAGAAGGATGACTGTACTAATAAATGCAGCAAAGTCACAGGACACAAAGTCAATATACAAAATCAACTGCTTTTCTATATATGAGCAAATTGGAATTTTAAAAACTATTCACAGTGTCATAAAAATGAACTCATTTTGACAGTATGTGTAGAACCTGTACACTAAAACAAAGCACTAAGAAAGGGAAAGAAAACCTAAATAAGTGAAGAGATGTTCATGGATGGGAGCTGTCAACTCCAAATTGATCTACTGGACAGCAATATTATAGAGGATTTGAATTAGCTACTTAATAATCTTGATATCTATATATTGATATATTTATTTACATACTGTAAATTGATAATGTAGAAAAATTTTGCAAAGAGTTTTATAAATGTCCACTGAAATTTTAAAGAAATTAACCATAAACAAACGTACTAGGAAAATTTCAAACTCCCTTTCAAAAGAAACATGCTTTCATATTCTTCGATTCCCTGCAACAAAACTAGATACCTTTCCTCAAAAAAACAGCCTTAACATTAATCAAACCACTTGCACACTTTAAAATAGTTTTATTAATCTTTGGATAAAGGAAATATAAATTGAAAGCATACATTACTTAGAAATTAAAGATAAGGGAAAATCTTCGTAGTAGATATTTCTTGTTTAGCCAGTACCCATCCCCCTTTTCTGGGAAATGTTCCTTCCCCCACCATCCACCTTATGCTGTTGCCATGTTTATAAATAATTCTACTCTCCACCGTTGGGCAAATCACAGAACTCCACTTTATTCCTGGAGTAGACTACTAATTAGGGTAGGATCCTGGCTCAAATTAGGCCATTGAGTTATTTTCTCCAGGATTTTTGGGAGTCAGGACCAGAAATAATGTCAGATTTGTCTCTCCCTGGTGTGTGAAACTGTAAAATTTGAGACCTGTCTATAGTCATATTTTTCTATCATGTAGGGAAAAAGCGCACTGAACATCGCAGAAACTGAACATTAAGAAGCCTCTGAATAAGAGACAGAACCCTACTATGTTCTGTGCTGCCAGTTCTTCCTGAGACTCACTTTTAATAAATCAATTGCCATGGTCATAGAAAATTTCCTAGCCTGAAACAGTACAGTTTTAAGTACCTACAAATACATTAACTCATTCAATCCTTACAAAAATCCCATGAGGTGAGTACTAGTATCCCCATTTTGTACATGAGGAAAATAAGGCACAGTGAGGTGGTATAGCCTCCCATGAGATCACATAGCTAAGAAGTAGCAAAACAGATTGAGGCATCCGGTTTTCCATGCATGCACTCAACTAGCGAGGCACACTGCCGCCATACATGCATCGTATTAAAGAATAAAAATTAAAAATAAAGGAAATGAACATGAACTAAATGCTTAGGAATAAAAGTCACAAAAGAAAATTGTAAATGGGTAAAACATTAAAAGGTGCTCAAACCCAGTATTACACAAAGAAATGCAAACTGAGATTACTTTTCACTTACTGGATTGAGAAAGATTAAAAGATTGCTAATACCTCAGTATAGGTAAGGATGGGGGGAAACAGGGACCCTGATGCTATATTGTGAGGGCAGTTTGTCAGTATCGGTAATTCCCTTCAGTAATTTCACCTGTAGGGAATTTATCCTACAGAAATATTCACATTAGGACAGCAAGGATAAATTTATACAATGCTGCACAGTTTATAACAACAAAAAACCAACAGGAAATGAAATAAGTTATAGGACACAGACACCCCTGAATAACTCACAGCCTTTAAAAAAGAACAAGGTAGATAAAGTGATGCCTGCTGCTTTCCCCGGAAACTAAACTTTAAAAAAATTAAACAGCACTTAGAGATGACTACACACCTAAAACGGGCAAATGTCCATGGGCATTGTACAAAAAAAGGTATGATACAGGACAGTATAAACACTGTAAGCTCAGTTTTGCAAATACAGCTTGATTCTACTGCTATTTAAAATACATAAGCACACACAGCAAAAAATATCTAGAACTATAATAGCTAAGCCAGTCTCAGTGCTTGTGTTTGGGACCTGGGATTCAGGACTACATGAGGTGATTTTCACTTTATATACTTTCATGTTTGCTTGAAATTTTGTGCACAAAAAAATGAGCATACATTATTTTACAATTTAAAAGTTTTGCAAAAAAATACAAACAGGCTGTTGGTTTAATCATATCTCAGAGCAAAAGGAAGCTAAGTATTTTTTTTAAACTGAAAGAAAATGTTTATAGTTGTATAAATGAAAAACCCTATGCATACAAAAGTTCAGAGCAGACACAAATATATTAAAATGATAAAACTCAATATGAATAGTCCCACTAATGGAGTTATAAAATTCAGTGACTACAATACTGTAAAAATAGGTACACTTAAATATATTGCTGGTACTACTCTAAACTGGTACCTTTTTTCTAGAAAACAATCTAAGATTTATCAAAACTTTTTCATATTCATAAAATATTCTCTGATTAATTCTGCTTTGGGGCACATATCCCATGGAAATAACACTAAGTAATGGTAATAACAGAAAGAAATATACCAAGATATCAGCACAATGCTATTTACAATATAAGGATTTGCAAACATATACTCACACTAACTAGCAGAGGAGTCAAACAAAATGTACTATAGAGCCACATGGAATAAAGCTTTTAGAAGTGAAAATTATAGACTCAATACAGACTAAGCCAATATTCAGAAATGTATAAAGTTTTAGGCCAAAATAAAAAAACACAATATAATGTGGATTCACTGACTGCAACCATGTAAAGTATATATGTCTTTGTTTGTTGACAATGATTAGAAAGTAATGTGGACTAATGCAGCTTTATAATCTTTAAATTCCTATTTCAGTAATTTTGTTTAAATTCATGAGAGACAAAATACATACAAGAGATTTCAACAGTCATCTTTAAAAAATAGTATTTCATCTTTATATCCTGATAACTAAATTCACATTTCACAAGTAAAACTTAATCCTTTTGTCTCAACTCCAAACCTACTCTGTCCGATTTTATTTATTATGAAATATACAATGTTCAATTGTTTACGTCAGGTCTAATGAGTTTCCAAAAAGAAAAAACCCAACTATTTATGAGAAATAGGAATTTTAAAAATTCTCCACATTTAAGCAAACGTTCTGCAAACTGTCTACATTTTTTATTCATTTAGCACATAGCATACCCAGAAACTTAGTATAGCATCACACGTACCTGATGCGATGACTGGATCTGTCATAAGTTCCCTAGTTATTGGACATATGAACTCATCAGGAATTCCAGAAGAAAGAGATTTAACCTTGGTCCTGAGCTCTTCGATTTTCCTCAGCAATTTACTGCGCAGCCCTAGAGATTCTGAAAAGAAATTATTGTTACAGCTGGAGAACTACTGGTAATCCTTATTATGCAAGTCTTTGACAAATAGAGATTTTATCAGCTACCGCCAAAAATCTTCCGACATAGTCCTTTACTACTTGGAACTGTTTTCCTTTGTAAGTTCCTTAATGAATCTTTGTAGTATGGAATACTATATTGCTAATATGTATCAGCAGCTAATAGCTTATTTTAAACAACCTTAGATTCTGAAAGTTCAAGAATTTTAGGTTGCCAGACATTAATATATTCCACAAAATCAGAAAAGCCTTATTATTATTGGTTAATTTATGCATACAACAAAAAACTTTCTAAAAATCTTTTTTTTTTTTTTTTTTTGAGACAAGAGTCTCACTTTGTCACCCTGGGTAGCAGTGGTGTCATCATAGCTCAGTGCAACCTCAAACTCCTGAGCTCAAGTGATCCTCCTGCCTCAGTTTCCTCAGTAGCTGGGACTACAGGCCCATGCCACCAAGCCTGGCTAATTTTTTCTATTTTTAGTAGAGACGGGGTCTGACTCTTGCTCAGGCTGGTCTCAAACTCCTGACCTCAAGCGATCCTCCCACCTCAGCTTCCCCAAGTGCTAGGATTACAGGCATGAGTCTCTGTGCCCAGTCCTAAAAATCATTTTTCAAGATGTTTGGGTTAATAATGTAAAAATGCCATGTTATATTTTTTAACTTAATGAAATTGGATATATTTGCTGATTCTTATATGAAGTACAATCACAAATAAAGCTCACCCGTTTGTCTAAAACTACATGCACAAGTTTCACTTGTTTTTATTCTTGGTTTTATTTTAATTCTTAATTTTTTTTAAGAGGTTCTCTGTTGCTCAGGATAGAATGCAGTGGCATCATCATAGCTCACTATAACCTTGAACTCCTGGGCTCATGTGATCCTCCCACCTCAGCCTTCCAAGTAGCTGGGACTATAGGCACACACCACTGCACCCAGCTAATTTTTTTGTTTTTTTGTAGAGACAGGGGTCTCACTATGTTGCCGAAGCTGGTCTTGAACTGGCAGCAAGCAATCCTCCTGCCTCAGGCTCCCAAAGTGCTAAGATTACAAGTGTGACCCACCACACCTGGCCTTAATTTTTAATTTTAGGGGGTCTAGTATAATTAATTTTAGGAAGTTTAGTGTTCCTGGGTTTACATTTTCAGAACTGGTTGGCAGTTCTACTTTAGGTTGTGGTATTTGGGGGTAGGGTGGGTAGAAGAAAAGAATTACATTTCAGAATGCCTTATAGTTCCCATATAAAGCCAAACCAACTTTCCGTTGGGAGGTAATTCTCCACCAGTGTTTATACATGTCTCATGGCTCCCTTTGTCTCGCACAATCTTTTTAAGGATGTTTGCAAACATCCTTGGAAGCTAGAGATAGTGTCTCCCTCCCAGTGGGAGGGCAGATTTGTTTCTTGACCAGTATAAAGATAATGTCTCCCTCCTGGGCTCATTTGCTTGCAGCCCCCTTGTAAGACTGGGGATTTCATATGCTCAGGGTTCCTCGGCTGAAATACAAACATAAATCACACCCATGAGACTTACTGGGACTGGGGAATCAATTAGAACATGAAGCTCCTGCTGCCTGCTGCGCCATGAGTAAAAACACTGTTTAAATCCATTTGGGTTCACCGCCCATATCTGTGTAAATGTGGCAAGTCAGCCTAGTAGCTGCCTGCTGTTCACGGCTGCTTTCCTGTGACTTCTTTCCTATGTAATTCACTGAAACCAAACTGAGGACTTTAAAACCATTTTTTAAAAGTGCTACAACATAAATCAACAATTTCTTTACATGTCAAATGATTCAGCAAAAACATTTAGGGACTCAAAGAGATTCCCTCAGATTCTTTAGGAAATCAGTATCCCGATTCAAGAGAAAGCCAGTTCAACACAAAAGTGCCTATGTAGGGAAGGGTACCTCTAAAATCAAGTACATTGTTGTCTGATCACCACAGACAGTATTAATGTAACAAGTCTGGGAAACGCTCACTCATTATAGTGAGTCCAACTCTTCCCAGGATGGTCCCATTCACAATGCTGCATTTTTCAAGGGTTAGCCAAGCTGTGTATTTTTATTTTGCCAGGCAAATACAATGAAGGGCTTAAGAGAAGTTATAATGATAGCCATGTACTCTAAGTAAGGAGAGAAATGAGAGTAGAGATAGATATTAATAATTTAATAGGTAGGTAAAACCAACATATTGAAGATTTTGATGAGATTGAGATTTGCTGAGGTGGCAGTATTGGTGGATGAGATGGTAGCAAATCTGTTATGACTGGGGTATGTTTCCTGATCATTTTGCCCAGTGAAAATCCTCCCCCTGGGTAGACACAGGGCTTGATAAACTGTCATGAGTGTTTCTAAAACATGCTTATAATTAGACAGTAGCCTTCTCATTTAAAGGGATAATTATACAACTTATAATAAGGATATAAGAACATTTAATATGAGGAAAAAGTACATTTTATCTGTACTAGTATTTAGAATGCTAATATTTATAATAGAGAATATAGAATTCAAAATTCCCCAGATAAGAAAAGGTTAAACTGGGTGTTATCCTTGTCCAATTTTAATACCATTTAAAAATGAAGTCAGATCACCTTGCCCTCAAGGAAGCATTTACCAAGCCATATCTACAGAACTTAACCAGAAACAAACCTCGTTTTGTGATTGAGGGCTGGAAAAAAGTGTTGTAAACTTAGCTTCTCAGAAAGAAAGGACTCCTTAGCAGCTGAGGGCTAATAAACCCTCAGTCCAGGTAATGGGCAAAATCTGGCTGTTTGCTATAACCCTGAAAAGGCATCTGGTTCCTGATGACAAGTTTAAAAATGGGCCACCAGCTCCTGTCCCCTCCTCCTTTCCCTTTATCCAACTCTAGAAATGCTGCATAATTGAGAGATGATGGAATCTAGAAATTAATAACCATCAAATATACAAAACTAAACTCTGAAAATCCCTGAGGAAATAGAAGGTAAATGGGTTCCAGAGTGGGAGATGGGAAATGACAGCTTAGAGCAGAGACTTGGGTACGTGAATGGAAGAGAGACCTTTCTACTTGTGCCCTTTACTCTCCCAACTTTGTCCTCTAAGTGTCATCGCCAAAGCAGCACTATGAGCATCAGTTGGAGGCTGGATAACAGGACTGAGCTAGAGCCTAGAAACTAACAAGCACAGACTATGGTGCAGTCACTCTCTGTTGCCATAACAGATAACAACAGAAACAAAAGCTGGTTTCTTGGGATGAAAGCTTTAAAAACTGTTTATTTTTCTTTATTCATTTTTTGAGACAGGGTCTCACTCTGTTGCCCAGGCTGGAGTGCAGTGGCATCATCATAGCTCACTGCAACCCCAAAGTCCTGGACTCATGCGATCCTCCTGCCTCAGTCTCCCAAGTAGCTGACACTAAAGGCATACCACCACACCCGGCTAATTTTCTATTTATTGTAGAGAAAGGGTCTTTCTATGTTACCCAAGCTGGTCTTAACTCCTGGTCTCAAGCAATCCTCTCACCTAATCCTCTCACCTTGGCCTCCCAAAGTGCTAGGATTATAGGTGCGAGCCACAGCACCTGACCTTGCTTTTTTTTTTTTTTTTAATAAATTTCATTTTAAAAGTCAAACTTCTGAACAGAATGATCCAGAGAAAACAAGAGAAGGCATAAAATCTATAGGAAAGAAAAACATAACTATAGGTACAGTAGAAATTTTTAAAAGAGGACTTAGAGAGATGGTGGTAGAAGTAGTATAATTTCTCTGAATCCCCACAAAAAAACAGAGCAATTAGATAAGCAAGCTCAAATCACATGGATATTTCCAACAAAACAAGGTAGCAAGGTATCCTCATGAACCCCACAATAAAGTGGGTGAGGACAAACCACCATAAGACATGTGGTTGACATCTGAGTGGAAGGAAGCAACAGGACATCTGATAGGCCTGAGAAAAGGAGACCCCATAATGTCCAACGAGCATTCACTGGAAAGTGGGGTGGGCCAACTAAGAGCAGCTGAACTGGAAGTGTTACACCCCCTCCAGTCATGGTCAGTGCACAGTAACCAGATTTGAAGGGACTATTTCACTTTAATCGTGTATAAAGCAAAAATGGTAAATGTTCGATTACTTAAAAATATATGTATTTATAGTTAGGCAACAACTGAAAATCTGCAAAATCAAGTATTACTAGGAACTGAAACATGAAACTTTCAAAACCTAAGGATGTGAAGACAATTAGTGTATAAAAATTGAAAAGAAATTTGATATTATTTTTGAATTAGAAAATGATTAAAAATGTCTTCTGTGCTTTTATGACTTCTTGGGAAAAAAGACCAAAAGAAAGAGTGAACCCTTTGAATAAAATCTTATTCCCAATTAGGCATCTACAATTGATTATTATCTGAATATAAGCATAAACACTGACATGATATACAAGAGTTCCTTGGCATCTGTCACTCCAAGTTTCTGCCATTTTATCATCTACAGCAATTCAAAACTCCAAGATATGCAGCAATTTGCAAGGTTCCCAAGGCCCAGATATCAACTGAGGCAAATGAGCAGATGGAAGCCATGTGGCTTGTTGTGGACTTACTAACTTGCCTAATACCACATATGAAAGTGACCTTCTTGCTCTTCACCTTTCATATTTCATTGCCTTTTGAATGAAATATTAAATGTTATAGTAGTATTCACAAATTCATGGATTTACAAATGTCTTAACGACATATCCTTCTCAACAGCAAGGATCTTTTGAGCCTATAATCTGTCTAAAGGAAGTTTCTGTAGACATAAATATGTTTGAATCTGGTGCTTTAACCAAGGATAGTCGTTTTCTAGGATTGTGTTAATGACAACTTAGGGTACAAAAGACATACAGTTTTTCTTAGGAAATAACTCCTTATATCTAATACGACATTTGCATAAGAAGTGTCCACTGTGTATTTACAAAAGATTCATTGAAAAAAGATTTGACAGACTGTTCAATTCCTTAAAAATATCTTTTCAGTGTCAAACATAATAGATATACTACTTTGGTCTCAAACACTCCAATGTATTTTACTGCACAATTAATCAACTTCCTTCATATGCTGAAATGTTAAACAAATTCTGATTTATTCACATTGACATAGGCCCTGTTTTAACAGTTATACCACAAAGGCAAATGTAAGTAAAATAGTTATGCATAAAAAAAGTAAAATTCATTAGCATATATATTATCAATTCACCTTTTAACACATTTGTTTCTAGACCAAATTTTCTATTAGTCCAATTGACTGTTTTGAGGAAAAGTCTGCTTTTCTCAAAATTCAAGGCTAAAAGAAATTCATTGCAGCTTAAAATAGCACTTGTAGAAGATCAAAGTTACCTCTTGATCCTTTATATTGAAGGTTTTGCAAAAACTTTAAAATACTTTACAATGATGAGGAAAAAATAAATGTTCTAGTCTATTTGTTTACTAATTTATTCTGTTTAATTTGTTGAGTCTGCTAACCTTCCAAACCTTCACCACAAACATAAAGCAGATTCCTTATTTACTAGAGAATATGCAACATTTTGTTTCCATTCATAATAATGAGTTTTCAAATTCAGCTATTAGACCACCACAGAACTCATTTAAATTATATTTCAATTTTGGCTTGGGCCTGATAATTCCAAAACCCATTTCACTGAACTTTAAAATTATTACTACCACTAAACCTGAGATTCACCCTTCAAAAACTATTTCAGGCCATGAACTGAATCCTGTAAGAATGAATGTCTTATTCTTTCTTTACCTGGCTATAAAAACTGAATTCTATTCTATTAATTGTTTTCACATGTTTCTCTTATGTTTTCAAACATATTTTGTTGCATCTGAAATTATTTTATATTATCAAGTACTTCTGCTTGATAAGGTACTGTTAAGATTTCATTGTAAGAGATCAACGAGAAATCAATTAAGATGCTAATTTCATCTAAATTTTAAACAAAACAAAGCTGCACTCTATTACCTACTCTCAGGAAGAATGAGTAAATTAGAAAACAAATATTAGAGATACAAAAGTGACTTTCACAGTATGACCTGAGTATATAACCATTCAACCTAAGTATTTTCACAAAATCATCTTTCTGTGAACTCCTTAAAAGGCCATAAACTTCCAAGGGATTTAAACAGGCTTGCATACTATATTCACTATGTAAGGAAAGTATACTACTATATTTTAAAATGGCTTTATATAACAAATATTTTTGGTTATTTCACTCTTCATTAACAATAAATCTCAACATGAGTATCCTATTTCCTGAGCTTTCTGGTTAACTAAGATTTTACTGCAGCATAATGGTAATGGCGTCTGGCTATTATGTTTAGTAGAGCATGATGCTAAGAATCCAAACTTGTTTTTGGTAAGAATCTAGTATTCAGAATAAACAACACTTACAACTCAACGATAAAAAGACAAATAACCCAATTTAAAACTGGGCAAAGGATCTGAATAGACATTTCTTCAAAGAAAGATATATAAATGGCCAATAAGCACTTGAAAGATGTTCCATGTCATTAGGAAAATGCAAATTAAAAGCTCGATGAAATACTATTTCATAACTACTAGGATGGCTATAATCAAGATGACAGGTAATAAGTGTTGTGCCAGAATTTTAAGAGGAAATGATTAATGCAAATAAAACCAACCTCAGAGTAAATACTAAAAGTTGTTTTTAAGATTGCCTAATCTTACCAATTTTTAAATCATCAGCCAGACTTTCTTTCGTAAGATTCAACAGCTCTTTTCCATCAATGTTATTTATCTTGAAAATACCAACAAGGTCTTTTAAGCCTTGGGCACAAAGCCAGGTTGAGACATCTTCCTCTGACCAATCTTCAGTAAACTGCTTCAGCTGATCTTCTGTGCTCCTTGCTTAAAAAATAAAAAAAAGGTAAGTGAAATAACAAACAAAAGTATTTCCTTTATCAACATTCTCACTTTGAATTAGAAAGTAAATGAAATTTCCTTAATCTGTTTCACTACTTTAACTTCCTTTTAAGAATTTCAAAAAATCAAATATCCTACATCTAATTAAAGTATTATTTAATACTACATTAAATACTCCTCCTTTGGAACTTTTTCCTTTTCACTCCAGAAAAACAATTTGTCTTTATTATATAAAATTCATACCAGCAAATGTATTCTATTTGCTCCATCATCTGCATATCAGCACCACTATTTGGTTAATTTTGACAGTGATAAAAATAAAACTCCTAAATTATATGGCAATGTTGCTTGATGAGGCCAAAAATAAAACCAACAAAATACAACTGTAACTTCTATTCGGTCCTCAGGCTATGTTTATCTGAAGAATTAGTATGAAGTATAAATAAACAGCTTAAAAAAGCAAGGAAGGTGTGATATACATAAATATGGACCAAAAAGAATTTACCAACAGCTTTAACATAGGGGCAGCTACTTTGACACTGGCTTCTCTATTTTAAAATTGAATGTGGATGTATACTTTATATGAGAAAAGCCATGTGAATAACATGTCAAAAGATTTGCTGAATTTCCGATTTTAACAGTGAGTGGGGCTGAGGTGGACTGAAGATGATGTCCTTACTGACCTTGGCAAAGTGTATCCACATCAAATTGCCAGATGTTCACTGTTTTGTCCATTGAACCAGTAGCAAGTAAAAGAATGTTGGGTGCAAAGGCACAAGTTGTGACATACCTAGTTAATAAAAACAACTATTATGTATCTTCTGACTAATTGTTTAATTAAATTAATACAAAGTGAGATTAAGTTCAGACCTGGTGTGCTGAGTCAATGTGTAAAGTATATTCTCAGTATTCTGAAAAACAAAAACAGCCTTATATTTATTCAGGCAAGAGTAAAGTTTCTGATAAAGACTCACTTGATATAAATGGGTATATCCTATCCATACTCTATATTTTCATTATAAATATTACTAACATTTACATAGTAATATTATAATATCACTAATGATATAAATACTACTAATGTAAGCTGAAACTTCACTCAAATGAATGATAGAGAATGGCATATGTAACTACTAGTATTATCAGGTACTTATTTCACTCTTTCTCAATTGCCAGCATTGCTGTCCACTGACCACCTTCTTACAAAAGTTTAGTAGAGCAGAGCCTTGGCATTTGCTGACCTGTTTAAACTTACTAACTAGTAACCTAAACGTCTACTATATGACATAACTTATATTTCTGCTACGACATGTGACTTGTACACATTGCAGGACCAGTAATTAGAAATTAAACACTTAGATTTTGAGGACACTTAGGTGGCCATCCAACATTTAGGTGTATTTAGTGGGAGTCATATACATATTTTACAGAGAAAATTTAATGTTAAAACTATTTGTGGGAATGTGAACTCTCATGAAAAGTTCATGAGTAATATTAATGATCTACTTCATCTAGCTTGAGTATTCTTTCCCATTTCCTGCCAGAACTCTCAATGATATGAACCTCTGTATGGGGGCCCAGTTTAGGTTACTTACTTGACCTGCTACACTTTGACAATTTCTATCTCTATTTATTTGCTGGCTACAGCCCGAACTTAATCGTTATAAGGCTCACTCAACACTGATTTCTCTGAAAGAATTTTTTGTCAACTACATCTTTTGTTATACGTAAAACACTTTTCCTCATGCTCATACAACTTTGTCTTTACCCACATGGGTCGGCCAAAAACTCCCATTTTTCTAAGTCCATGATAACCTATTCTATCTTACGCTACTCTTAAAATCCAGCCAAGATTCTAAGAATAGTAGGCTACTTTCGACTATGCTCTCCAAAAACCCTGGCGTAAACATTCACTCTTTGCTGTTATGGAAGCCTGGTGTAAAAGTTTAATAATCGAAAGTGATCTTTTGGATATTGGCACTCTTTAAATCTGTATTTTCTATGATCAGATATAAAATCTGTCCATCTTAAAATCATTACTGAGGCCAGGCACAGCTCATGCCTGCTATCCTAGCACTTTGGGAGGCCAAGGCAGGAGGATCGCTTAAGCCCAGGAGTTCCAGACCAGCCTGGGCAACAGCAGGTATAGTGGTGCATGCCTGTAGTCCTAGCTACTCGGGAAGCTCAGGCAGGAGGATCATTTGAACCTAGGAGTTGGAGACTGCAGTGAGCTATGAACACTCCACTGAACTCTAACCAAGACAACAGAGCGAGACCATGCCTCAAACAACAACAAAAAAATCATTATTTAAATATTTAAGGGCTTGTCACAGAATACTTTACCTGCATAACTATTTTAGTATTTATGCAAATGTACATATTATATCCTTGGGCATACTAAACAGAAAAAATTTATTTTTCTATCATGCCTAACTAAACTTGAAGTTCAGTAGTCTAATAAACATGACTTAGATCACATAAGATTTTGATATACTTACAGTATTATATACTATGACAGACTTATCCACTGATCTTTAAAAGAAAAAAGAAACCAGGTGAAAATTTCTATATGAATAAAGTACAGCATTTGTATAATTAGTATTTTTAAATCATTTTAGTAACTTTTTTAGAAAAGGCTGAAATATTAACACACTTAGAATACTCTTTTTGTTTGTATATACATGAACTTTTATTCAAAAACTACATGCCATATATATAATTTATCAGAAAATTATAAACTTTATTAAAAAAAATAGCATATGCTATTTATACTACATAGCCATAAACAGAACAAGCATCTGTGATATATGAATAAGTCATAATTCCATATCAAGTTAGTAACTCAAAGAGAAAAACCATTATAAGGAAAAGCTATTACTTGCTACTTGGTTTTGTTTCAAATAGCATTGTTCTTTACCACTGATATGGCTGTGCCTTAATTAGTAATCAATGTATATATGTTTTGATCATGACCCATTTTTGAAAATTATAATTCTAAACTTGATGTTGACTACATGCTTTCTTTTAATGGTATAAAAATTAAAAGCTACCATCTGGGGTTATTCTAACAGGGAAAAAGCTAATCATGCAAAGAAAAATAGAACATTATAACACAGTACATAATTAAAAACAAAGGGCAAATATGCTTATATTTGGCATTTTCCCCTCCTTAAAAAGTCTTTATGCCACATGATATACACTGCAAGGTCAGAAAACATATCAGCAATACAAGTGGTACCACTCTCTGTAAAGCATTATTTGTACTTATTATTATGAAAAGGTAACTGATTATAGTCTGACCACAGGATTCGTACCTATTAGAAGGTTTAAAATTCCTTGTTCAGTAAAGCCATCCAATGATGATGACGGATATTGACTACAGAATCTTTGTCATAAGTTCAAAATAAAAATTATATTTTATATTTGAATTTGCAAAGTAAAGTACGAGAAGATAGGAAGTATATACAGTTGGCCCTTCATATCCATAGGTTCCACATCTCTGGATTCAATCAGCCACAGACCAAAATATTTTTAAAAATAAATTAAAAATAACAGTACAGTAGTAAAAAATACAAATGAAAATACAGAATAACAACTATTTACATTGTATTAGGTATTATAAGTAATCTAGAGATGATTTAAAGTATATGGGAGGATAGGAGCAGGTGACAGGCAAACACTACACCATTTTACACAAGGGACTCGAACGAACATCCATGGGTTCTGGTATCCTTGCAGGGTCCTGGATCCAGTCCCCTGCACATACTGAGGGATGACTATAATGTATTCTGGGTGTCACAAAAGGTTATAGCTTTAAATATGAAATACCATCTAAAACAGTGAGAAATAATACTGTCAGCTAACATTATTTGAGTATGTATATGCAAGACACAATTTATAGATACTCTTATTTGGTCCTAAAACTCCTCAAGGTACAAGTTATTTATGGAATATCTAAAATTCTTAGGAAAAATTGAGCATCCTTAAAAAAAGAAAAAAGAGTAATGTCAGCAAGATGGCAGAATAGAAATTCCCCTCACGGAAACACCAATTTGAACAACTATCCACACACAAAAATATAATACCTTCATAAGAGGTAAGGAAACCAGGTCTCTAGCTATAGCAACACGGTGGGCAGTCAAGAGCACATTAAACATACTTTTAAAGACTTTATGAAGACAAAAGAAAACCTGGTCAACTGAAACGAATAGATTTTTTTAAAAAAATAAGTGAACTGGTCATTGGGTGAATTGGTGAATTTTGTTTAACTGACCTGGAGCCTAATTCTGCTTAAGCCTGGCTCTTCTAAAGGATGACTGCCAAAATTTCATTTGGAGCTTGGCGGAGCCCAACTGTGCTAAGTTTACATAGAAAATGATCTTCCCGTCTGGTACCCATTACACTGTTTCTCAACTATAATCCTCACTGGTGTCAAAAAACAAAAAAACTAAAAGGAAATTCTACCTTCTGAGACTACCACTGTATGCAATTGAAACTAATCCTTGATGTGTCACTTGAGAAGCAGGGTCATCATTAGTGATATTTATAAGCACTGTATTGGGAAGATAGAAATCAGGGTAACAAGCAAGAGTCCGCATATGAGAACAGCAAGCAGCAAGGCTGAAAATGTGGACAAGAACAAAAATACAAAGCACCCTGAGTGCCTGCCCAAGGAATTCAGACAATTTCACAAGTAACAGATAGCCAGTCATGAGGGCAATAGAATAGATTCACTTGCTGATGAGGAATAAATGTGAGAAGCAAAAGGCCAAACGTGAAGAAACTATTAGGAGTCCACTGGATCCAAGCAAGCAGAATGGAGACTATGAACAGAGACCTGCGAACTTTTGGAGATAGAAAGGATTTTAAACTCACCTCCTACCACCTCTAATTTGACTAATACTGATTCAAAGGAAGACACAATAGGATTTGATAACTCATTAGATTTTGAGGGAGGGAAATTAAGATTAGGGATTAGTTTTCAATATTTAGAGATTTGAGTTTGTGAAACTAGGAGAATAATACCTCGCTGTAAATAGATACAAAATATAATACTTTGAAACTACTGAAACAATACAAAACCTCAAAATATTTCCTAAATTGAAGCTGAACCAACACCAAACACTACAACTGTTTGGTGCCCTTGGTTATACGTTTTCTGCCCTGCTATGGCTCTTCCCCTGACGTTTCAGTACACGCATTCTACCACAATGTGCACTATCATCTCTACCTGACTTGCATTTTGAGGCAGGTACTAGTATTCAAGCCTTTTGATACTCCATTCCTACAGTTTCATGGTACTCTAAACCACAACTCTGCTCACTCAAGAATATAAGAGAAAACATATTATATCTAGACAGCTACTGGACAAGAGCAACAACACATGCAGTTACGTGCTTGATATGCAAAAACCTGTAATCACAGACTGCAGGGAGATCTGTGGCACTGCAGTGATGTGGCATCACCACCCACGTCAGAAAGCACACGAAGCATTGTATTCCAAACTACCTTTGTACAATGGCCAAAAAAAACCCTAATCAAATTAAATTACCAACAATTACTTCTTAAGGTCAAGTATGTTCCTAAGGCTTAAAGAATTTTACACTTCAGCATTTTTACTTTAAATGTATTTATGTTTCTTATCATTCAGAAACGGTTTACAGTCTCTTGCAAAGAGGTAGCAAAAACAAGATAAAAATTACATGAAGAATCTGGAAAGGAAGAGAACATAAGGATGAGGTGGGGGGAGAGAAACGAAGGTTAAGATTAGTATCCAAAACACTTGTCATAAGATCCAGTCCACTTTGCTAAAGGAGGGCTGCAAGTTTGGTTCTGAGCCTCTTCAACAGCAATGCAACAAAGGCAATATGACCAGTTACACAATTTAAGATAGAAACACAAACCTACTGCTTAGAAAAAAAAAAGACATCAATTCCTTAGACTGAGATCTGACAGAACTATTTCCCTCAAGGTGGTTTATAGAAAGGATGCTATGAAACACAAAGTCCTCAACAACTCTTCCTGAAAGAACATAAGTTTCAAAGAGTTGTTTTGTAATGCCCCTCAGTATAAGCCAATGGCTAAAAGCTCAATTCAGAAAAAGCAGAAATCAGAAAAAGAGAGGATGAAATGACATGTTATACAATTCCCTGGTGTTCTGGATTACATAAAAATATGTATATTATATGTAATATTCAATAAACATACATCAATTATATCCCAAACATAAGCAATAAATGCTTTACCTGCATTTTCTTATTTAAAATTCATAACAATTTAATGACAGAAATGCTATTATATTCTCCATTTATAATTCAGACAATGAAGCTGAGAGAAGACATGGAACTAGAACTTGTTCAAGGTCACACGGCTAGTAAACAGCAGAGCTGGGATTAAAACTCGGTTCTATATGATCCTAAAACCCATGTTTCTGAATTTTACAATTGCTAGAATATCTTCCCCCATGAATACATTAAAACTGATTCATAATAGGCACATACCCTGATAGTTTTATCCTAAAAACTTAGAAAGCAGATGGCATGGCTATTCAAATTTCACTAAAGTTCTCACGAGACATCTAATTTCAAGCAATATAGTATCTGATAACCCTCCATGACAAACAAATTGCAAAATGTCCTTTCAAGTTACTAAACACTTATTCAATTGTAGCAATTGCAGAGAGTGTAGGGGAGGGAAAAGATGATTTGGATTTGGGGAAAGGTGACCTTAAATCTTCTTCTGGTAGTCATTACTGAGCAAGAGAGAGTTGTTCATTAAAGCTACTGATTCATGACAATAAAACTCTCACGTATTTGCAAAACAGGTAAAATATAAAAAGCATCTTGTTGAGGTGAGAGGGAACTTTACTTCTCATCCCTTCTGGAGTAAGATTCCTGGCCTCCTTCCTCCCTCTCTTGCTTAGCAGGAAAGGAATTACAGAGGACTGGAGAGTTTGGGGGAAGATGCTGGGCCAAGTGGCTCAGCCCTTCTGATCTTCCTTCTGATCTGCCCCCTGCAGGGGCGTTTGCAGTGGTCTGTGCTGCCCAAGAGGAGGTGGGCAAGTTGGTTGCAGACTGAAAGTCAGGTTATCCACTGTCAGTCTATCTGTCCTGTATTTTTCTCTCTTATTGGTTTTCAACTTAAGGAGAAGAAAAGAGGGTGTCAGTTATTAAACTTTTAAAACCCTGACGATCGTGGGCATTTTAAAAACTGGTTTCCAAGGGATCTGAACTACTGAGGCTTTATGGAAAGAGGCAGCTTCTATCTTAAAGACTGGCCCTTCTTGTTTGAATAGAAGGTAATACATATTTGTTTTATCTGGTTGGATCAAGAGAAGTAGGGTGGAACAAAAGACAAATTCTGCTAAGGGGCTAGAGGAAAGTTATCAGAAATGTGGAGAAAGTTGAAGGTAAAAAGACTTCCTACACGTTTTGCTACATGACATGTGATGCCATCATAGCTCTGAGGGCCAGTGGAATGTGAGCAGATATGAAAACCCAGATGCCTTCTGCTATGCCGGACACTGAAAAGACCTTCAAACATGTAAAATAATGCCACTCTTCTCACTATATTTAATTTTTCCTTAAAAAAAGTTAATATGCAATAAGTGTATTATTGTTGGTTTTCAATGAATTTTAAAATACTTTAGAATTTTCTTGATTTTATTTTCTAATATTATAAATAGTGCATAGACATAACCCACATAAGCAAAGGCTCTTTGGGGTCCTCAATAACTTTTTAGAGTGTTGAGGAATCTTAAGACCAAAAAGTGAGAACCACTGATCTAAATCATGAGTCAGTTCTTTACTTCATCATTAGCACCCATCTCCCATAGCCGGGCCTAGCAAGTTAGAAATGCTTTAAAAGCTTCAGTAGTTCTCCTAAATTTGCTAGATAAAGTTTGAGCAAGTTCTAACAACATCCTAGGTCCTCTATCATCTTTACAACCTATTTTTCCGGCCTAATTTCCCTTTATTCCTTTTTATGTTTATCACACATTTTAATCTAGTCAAGAATTTCCTGCCTCTTGGAATGCCCTTTCTGTTCGCCAGTCCTCCCATATCTGCATATGAGCTCTATACTGCCTTTTACACGACATCTATCTGTGCCTTATACACCTTCCTTAGCATACCTTCTGACCTACAATCGCACTCTGTTGTTCCTTCATTTTTCCTATCTAGCCATTTAATCCATCTTTTATCCTACTCACTTTTTTTCAGTCACCCTCTTTCTCATATGTATCCAATCTATCTTACCAATGACTTTTAGTTACAAATGGAATCTATTATTAACTAATTGATTTGTTCTTATCTATCCACTCACCAAGTACGGTTTAAACATGTCTGTTAATTCTTCTAAAAAACTAAATGTTTATATTTCCAACTCATTCATTTACCTGTTATGTTTACCCAAATAAACTAAGAATATTCAGAAAAAATATCTGAATGTGACCTTGAGCAACAATACACACCCCAAATCATTTAACAGTGTAAACTTCCATTTATCCAGAATGATTGGGAAAGGTATATTCCAGTTAATATGTTAATTATCCAAGAGTCACATATATACAAACTGACAAAGAATTACAATGCTATAAAATGAACTTAACACAAAACAATATTGAATATCACTTAATACTTCTTCCATGATTTAGAGGGTAAGGATATGTCAGGATCTTGCAGTGTTATTAGGTTATCACCATGAACATCAACTATCGGAAAGAGACTTAAAGTATCTTCAAGAGCACAGTGTCTTATGCTTCCTTTTATATGCCCTATTGCAACTGGCAGACAGCAGGGCACACAAGAGAACCACAAATACTTGTTGAATTTCATATAATCATTTGTCAATTAACCTGTCCCCCAAAACAACAAAAGGAAATCGGTTTTATTGCTTAAATTTTCCACTGATTTAAATTCTAGGTCAAAGGGGAATTACATAAATGCTTTCTGATGATAAACAATATTCATCTTTTGAGATGAAAAAGCCACATCTAAAACAATGGCAACATAACTAATTATTTGGCTGACTGTTTGACAAGAATTGGAGCATATGGGGAAAAGAACCAACAGGCTTAGTCCAGATGTTTCAAGCAGAGGTTAGGAGCCTAAATGTCTTTGCTGGAGCGAAAGCTGCTCTGAAGAGCCGTGAATGTTGGGAGTTGGAATGCTATGGCCTGAGAGATCAGACAGGAAAGTTTTAGAACATCTATCTAGTGGAAAGAAGGAGAAAACACATAGAAGTATTCAAAATGAAAAGAGTATACAATTACCTAACACAATAAAGCTTAATTAAAAATTTCAACACAAAACTGGAAATCATAAAGAGTGACACAGCAGACTTGAAAAAAATAGCCAAATAGAAATTCTTAATACCAAAAAATAAAATAAACAAAATTAAGAACCTCGATGCACCAATTTAATATCACATTAGCTGAAGAGGGAATTAGTAAAGGGGATATCATTCAGAATGAAGAATAAGAAACAGAAGAAAACAGAACTAGAATAAAAACATAAAAGTGAGAATAAAAGGCAAAGTTTAGAGTGAGAAGGTATAACCTGCATTTAACTGGAGTCCCAGAATTAGAGGAGGAAAGGGACAGAGGCAATATTTAAAGAGATAATAAATAAGAATGTCCCAAAACTGATCAAACATCATTCCACAAATTTAAGAAGCTCTATGAATTCCAAGAAAACTAAATAAAAAGAAACTCATATGTAGGTACATCAAAGTGAATGTGCAGAAAACCACAAATAGAAAACTTCACAAGCAACCAGAGAAAAAAATGAATTACATCCAAAGGAACAACGGTTAGAGTGAAACTAACTTCTCTACAGAAATTCACAAGAAAATTATGTTGCCTTTGTTCCAACAAAGCAAGCAAGGTTGGTTTAACATTTGAAAATCAGTGTAATTCACCCCACAAATAGAGCAAAAAAAAAAAAATTATATCATCTCAAAAGATGCAGGAAAAATCATCTGATGAAATACAACACTCCTTCATGATTAAAAAACAAAAAACTCTTGGCCGGGCGCGGTGGCTCATGCCTGTAATCCTAGCACTCTGGGAGGCCAAGGCGGGCGGATAGTCCTGAGCTCAGGAGTTCGAGACCAGCCTGAGCAAGAGCGAGACCCCCGTCTCTACCAAAAATAGAAAGAAATTAATTGGACAGCTAAAAATATATATATAGAAAAAATTAGCCGGGCATGGTGGCGCATGCCTGTAGTCCCAGCTACTCGGAAGGCTGAGGCAGTAGGATTGCTCGAGCCCAGGAGTTTGAGGTTGCTGTGAGCTAGGCTGACGCCAGGGCACTCGCCCCAGGCAAGAGAGTGAGACTCTGTCTCAAAAAAAAAAACAAAAAACTCTTACAAACTAGAACACAGGAGCTAATAAAGCCTATCTCCCCAAACCTACAATCATCATACTTAATAATGAAAGCTTTCTCTCTGTAATAAAGAATCAGATAAGGAGGCCTGTTATCACTATTTCCATTATCCTGGTAGTATTAGCCAGTTCAGTAAGGCATAGAAGATAGCAAAGGTATAAGGATAAGGAAGGGACAAAACCACCACCATCTCCAAATGATATGATTTTGTACACAGAAAATCCAAAATAAGAAACTGTATAGATAAATCCATTTTATTTACATATATATTTCCTTATATCAGCCGTATCTTTTGTAATCACAACAATAAAAAAATTAAGTGTCTAGAAATAAGTCTACTAAAAAATGAACAGGACCTCTAGATAGAATTACTGAAATTAAAAGACAAATAAATGGAGAAATATGCCATATTCATGGATTAGAAGACCCAAATATCATAAAGATGTCAAATCTCCCCAAATTCATCAGATTCTATGCAATCCAAATCAAAATCCAAACAGGTTTGTGTGAAGGTAGGAATTGCGGCAACCTGACAAGCTGATTCTAAAACTTGTAAGAAAGTGTTAAGAGCCAGGAATAGCCAAAGTATAAAGCCTTGGAAAGACAGATGGTATTAGAGCAAGGACAGATAAACAGAAAAACAGAACACAGTAACAGGCTTAGAAACAGACCCACATGTACATGGTCAGTGATTTCTAACAAGGGAGCATAATAAAATGGTGGAGAAAAGATGGTCTTATCAATAAATGGTGCTAGGACAACTGGATAGCCATAAGAAAAGAAAAGAAATGAAAGTGGATTCCTACTGCATATCATATACACAGTCAATTTTGTGAAAGGCAAAACAATGAAGGTTTTAGAAGATCATATAGGAAAGTATCTTCATGACCTCAGAACATAAAGAAACTAACTTCAGGCCGGGTGCAGTGGCTCACGCCTGTAATCCTAGCACTCTGGGAGGCTGAGGCAGGAGGACTGCTTGAGCTCAGGAGTTTGAGACCAGGCTGAGCAAGAGTGAGACCCCATCTCTACTAAAAATAGAAAAATTAGCCAAGCGTCATGGTATGTGCCTGTTGTCCCAGCTATTTGGGAGGCTGAGGCAGGAGGATTACTTGAGCCCAGGAGTTTGAGGCTGCAGTAAGCTATGATGACACCACTGTACTCTACCTGGGGCAACAGAGCAAAACTGCCTCCAAAAAAAAAAAAAAAAAAAGCAAGCAAGCAACTATGTTAAAATTATGAACTGTGAAAAGGCAAATACACGGGGTGGGAAAAGATATTTGCAACACATATAACCAACAAATGGTTCAAATATAAAAATATAAATACAAACAACAAATCAGTAAGAAAAAGATTACCCATTAAAAAACTGGCAGTACACCATCCAAGGGATGGACACGCTTGAAGTTCGGACCTGGGGGGAAGGAGGGGCAAGGGCAACATACGTAACCTAAACATCTGTACCCCCATAATATGCTGAAAAAAAAAAACCAAAAACTGGCAGGAGACATAAACAGGCACTTTGTAAGAGAGAAAATACCTAAGGCAAATAAACTTCTAATAAGGTTCCAATCTCATTGTTTTAGGGAAATGCAAATTAGAACCACAGTAAGGTAGTACTACACACCCATGAGAATGGCTAAAATTTAAAAGACCCACAATACCAAGTATAGGCTAGGATATGAAACAATACTGCTACAGAAGTATTAATTGTTCCACCATTTGGAAACAATTTGATGTTATTATATCTGCCAAAGTTGAAAACACAAATATTCTATGACCCATCCACACCATTCCTATATAGGTATTTATCCTACAGAAATGCATGAATATGTGCAGGAGATACAATATATTCATAGAATTATTACTGCAATGCTCCTGAACTGGAAACAATCCATATATCCATCAACATTAAAATGGATAATATGTTATATCCGTGCAATGGAATATTACACAGCAATGAAAATCAACAGATCACAGCTACATAATACAGTAATATGAATTAATGTCACAAGTGCAATTGTTGGTTAAAGGAAGCCAGACACAAAATAATTCATATTGTATGATTTAAGTCAGTTTAAAAGAAAAAAACAGTATTGTATATGACCTGAGGTGTTGTCAACAGAAAGGGGCACTTGGAAGGGGTTTGGAGGGGCTTCTGGGGCAGAACCAGCAATGTTCTATTTTGACCTGAATACTGGTTACATCATAGTAATTCATCAAGCTGTTCTTTTATGCTTTAAGTACTATTCCGTATGTCTGTTCTATTTCATATCAAAACGGCTTAAGAAAATTAAACTAAACAGCTTACCCCGAGACTAGCATCTGCCCATCATGGGAAAAAGCACAAGCCAGAACAGGAGCACAGTGACCACTCAATGTACTTTTATGTCTTAATTCAAAACCTGCAAATAACAAGGTAAGAAAAATTAGCAAGCTGACCATGCTTAGACTTTATTTTTAAGTCAACACTATTCCACTTATTTATTCAATAAACTTTG
>RJWJ010006067.1:0-36899 GCA_004363605.1 Indri indri
GCAACTTCTGAGCCCCTCTGAGGCTTTGCAAAAAGCCTTTCAGGCTCCCGCAACCTTAGCCGGAAACTGCCTTGCTCCCTCCCTGCCTCAGTGGCGGTGGAGAACAAACAACCCGCTGGGAGCTGCAAGGGCCCTCCTGAAGCTTGGAGCACTCAAGTACTCCACTTGGGGAACCAGAGTCAACCGTGGGCACAGAACATCTTGGCAGCTGACCCTTTCACACAAACATCAATCAATGACAGTGAGAACAACTCTACAGCTCATCAAAGCACCTTCCAACTCAAGCAAACAGGGTGTGGCTGATTTACACTCATGAGTACCACCCACCATATTGGAGGTTAAGCAGGGGACCCAACACCCAACACAATTCACACTGCTGGGAAGAGATGAAGACAGCAAGACAGATGCAAACCAAAAGGATCATCAAACCTGCTTGAACACCCCATAGGCGCCTCAGACCAGAACTCTTCTCCCTGGCATGGTCAGAGATTGATCTTTGGGGTCCAATGGACAGGCCCACAAGCCAGACCCAGTACCCTTAGAACTTGATGGAGAGGCCAGATGAGATGAAATCAGTGAAAGAACTGCAGAAATATAAAAAATCAAAGTGAAAGGTTACCCCTCAAAAGGAAAAAACAACTCATTACCAATGGATACTAACCAAAACAAAAATATCAAAATGACAGATAAGGAATTCCAAATTTGGATTATAAGGAAGCACCACAAAATACAAGAGAAAATGGAAAACTAACACAAAGAAACCACAAAAATAATACAGGAAATGAATGAAAATTTAACTAAAGAAATTGAATTACTAAAAAAAAAACAAATAGAATTTCTGGAAACAAAAAATTCCTTGAGTATATACAAAATACAGTGGAAAGTTTTAAAAATGTACTAGACCAAGAAGAAGAAAGAATCTCAGAGCTTGAAGATAACCAATGACAGTGGGAATAACCCCAAGCTGAATACGGTGCTTTCCATCTTAAGCTATTAGGGAGCAATGGATATTCATACCCACAAGTATAATCCATCAACTTGGAGCTTAAGACGGGGGAGCAAAGTAACTACAGTCCCTTGGGAAGAGGTGAAGACAACAGGTCAGAGGTAACCCAAGGGGTTCACCAAACCTGCTAAAACACCCAAAGGCAATTGAGGAACAGCACTCCTCCCCCCAGCACAGTCAGGGAACGATCCTTGGAGACTTGGAGACAGGGCCATAAACCAACTTTAGCACCCCCAGCTGTCAACCAAGAGGCCAGATGAGAAAGAATCAGTGAAAGAACTCTAAAAATGTGAAAAATCAAAGCAAAAATCACACCCAAAAGAAGTCATTAGCTCCTTAGCAAAAGACACCAACTTAAACAAAACAGTTAAAATGACAGATGAAGAATTTTGAATATGGATTGTAGAAAAGCTCAATTAAATTCAAGAGAAAATAGAAACCCAACACAAAGAATCCACAAAACCAATGCAGGACATGAATGAAAAATTTTCTAAGGGAATCAAAGTATTAGGGAAAAACCAAACAAATTCTGGAAATGAAAAATGCATTAAAGGAATTACAAAACACAGTGGAAAGCCCTAATAGGCTGAGTCATGTGAAAGAAAGAATCTCAGAGCTTAAAGATAACACCTATGAGCTAAACAAATCAGTTGAAGAAAAAGAACACAGAAGCAAGAGGCATGAACAAAGCATACAAGAAATGTGGGATTACATAAAGAGGCCAAACATAAGAATCATAGGCATCCCCAAGGTCAAAAAAGATAATACATGAAGGTTAGAAAATTTAACTGAGGGAATAATTGAAGAAAATTTTCATGGCCTAGCTAGAAATCTAGATATCCAGGCACAAGAAGCTCACAGGACTCCTGGGAGATTCAATGTGAAAAGGCATTCACCACATCACATAGATATTAGCCTGGCCAAAGTAAACATGAAAGAGGCACTCCTATGAGCAGTAAGGTGAAAACAACAGCTAACCTACAAAAGAAAACCTATCAGACTAACTGCAGACTTGTGAACTGAAACCTTACAAATCAGAAGGGAATGGGGATCCATCTTCAGTCTTCTAAAACAGAATAATGGCCAGCCTAGAATTCTTTGTCCTGCAAAACTAAGCTTCTTACATGACAGAGAAATAAAGACTTTCCCAGACAAGCAATCACTGAGGGAATTTATGAAGAACAGACCTAACCTGCAGGAAGTACTCAGACCTGCATTATACAGTGACCAGCACAATAGACACCCACCAGTATAAAATCACCCAAAAGCTAAAGTCCAGAACCCAGATTCCACAGTGGCTCAAAAGGTAAAACAAAACAGTAAGGTTCTACCCAAGAGGATGAACAGAAATATACAATATCAATTCTCTCAATAAATGTAAATGGCTTGAATTGTCCACCAAAGAGACATAGGTTGGCTTAATGGATAAAAAAATACAAGCCAAGTATCTGCTATCTCCAGAAAATGCATCTAACCCACAAGGGCTCATTCAGACTAAAGGTGAAGGTATGGAAAACAATATTCCTGTCAAATGGAAACCAAAAGAAAGCTGGGGTAGCCCCTGTCATATCAGGTAACATAAACTTTAAATCAAAAAGTAAAGAAAGATAAAGATGGTCACTATATAGTGGTGGAGGGAAAATTCAACAGAAGACCTAACAATCCTAAATATTTATGAACCCAACATAGAAGCACCCAGACACATAAAGAAAATCCCACCTGATGTAAACAAAATGATATACAGCAATGTCATTATAGCCAGGATCTTCAACACCCCACTGACAGAGCTGGGCAAATCCTCCAAACAGAAAATAAACAAAGAAACAATGGACTTAAACAGAACCCTAGAACAAATGGGCATAACAGACATCTACAGAACATTCCACCCAAATAACACTGAATATACATTCTTCTCTTCAACTCATGGAACTTTCTCTTAAATGGATCACATCCTAGGCCACAAAACAGATCTCAGCAAATTTTAAAATAATAGAAATTGCACCACATATCTTTTCAGATCACAGTGGAATAAAATTAGACATCAATTCCAACAGAAACACTCATCTCTACACAAAGTCATGGAAATTAAATAATCTATTGTTTAATAATTATTGGGTGAAGGTGGATATTCAGATAGAAATCAAAAGATTCTTTGAGCTAAATGATATTGGGAACACAAGTTACCAAAATCCGTGGGATGCAACAAAAGCAGTCCTGAGGGAAAAACTCTTAGCCTTAAATGCCTACATCCAAAAGACAGAAAGATCAAAATTAACAAACTAATGAATTGTCTCAAGGAACTAGAAAAGGAAGAGCAAACCAATCCTAAACCCAGCAGAAGAAAAAGAAAAGAAATAACAAAGATCAGACAGAATTAAATAAAATTGAGAACAAAAGAACTACACAGAAGATTAATAAAACAAAAAGTTTGTTCTTTGAAAAGATAAACAAAATTGACAAGCCTCTTGCTAGATTGACCAGAAGCAGAAAGGAAAGGACTTTAAAAAGCTCAATTAGAAATGAAAAAGGAGAAGACACAACCAATATCACAGAAATACAAAACATCATCTTTGATACTATAAAAATTGCTATGCCCCAGAACTTGAAAAAGTGGAGGAAATTGGCAAATTCTTAGAAACATACAACCTCCCTAGGCTCAATCAGGAAGAAATTGAATTCCCAAATACACCAATATCAAGCACTGAAATCGAAGCAGCAATAAAAAATCTTCCAATAAAAACAGTTCCAGACCAGACAGGTTCACTCCCAAATTTTACCAAACCTACAAATAAGAACTGATACCTATACTGCAGAAATCATTCCACAACATTGAGAAGGATGGAATCCTCCCCAACTCATTCTATGAAGCCAATAACACCTTGATACCAGAGCCAGGAAAGAACACAACAAAAAGAAAAGAAAACTGCAGACCATTATGTCTTATGAATATAGCTGCAAATATTCTCAATAAAATCTTAGCAAACTGAATTCACCTGCACACCAAAAAAATAATTCATCATGACCAGGTAGGCTTCATCCCAGAGATGCAAGGATGGTTCAATATACGCAAATTCATAAATGCAATTCACCACATAAACAGAAACAAAAACAAGGATCATATGATCACCCCAATAGATGCAGAAAAAGCATTCAACAAAATTCAGCACCCTTTTATTATAAAAACTCTTAACAAAATAGGCACAGATGGAACATACCTCAAAATTATAAAAGCCATACATGACAAACCCACAGCCAACATCATTCTGAATGGGGAAAAATTGAAAGCATTCCTGCTAAGAACTGAAACAAGACAAGGATACCCCCTGTCACCACTTCTTTCAACATACTGCTGGAAGTCTTAGCCCATGCAAACAGGCAAGAGAAGTAAATTAAGTGTATGCAAATGGAGGAAGAGGAGCTCAAACTATTGTTCTTTGCTGATGATATGATCTTATATCTAGAAATCCCCAAAGATTCCACCAAGAGACTCCTGGAAATGATAAATAAATTGACCTAAGACTCAGGTTATAAAATCAATATACACAAATCAGAGCATTCCTATGCACCAATGACAATCAAGCTGAGTATCAAATTGAAGACTCAACACCTTTTACAACAGCTGCTACAAAGAATAAAATACCTAGGAATATATTTAACCAAGGAGTTGAAAGATCTCTACAAAGAGAAGTATGAATCTCTAAGGAAGGAAATTGCAGATGATTTAAACATATAGACAAACATATCATGTGCATCGATCAGTATAATCAACATTGTCAAAATGTCCTTACTGACCAAATTAATTTACAGATTTAATGCAATCCCCATCAAAATACCAATGTCATTTTTCACAGATCTAGAAAAAATAATTGTGCACTTCGTTTGAAAACAGAAAAGAGCCCAAACAGCCAAAGCAAGCTTATACAAAAGAAACAAATATGGAGGCATCACTTTACCAGACTTTAAGCTATCCTACAAGACTACAGTAACCAAAACAGCATGGTACTGGTAAAAAAGTAGACACATAGACCAATGAAACAGAATGGAGAACCCAGATATGAAACTGTCCATGTATTGCCATCTGATCTTTGACAAAGCAGACAACAATATACACTGGAGAAAAGAATCCCTATTCAGTAAATAGTGCTGGGAATAATGGATAGCTTCTTGTAGAAGATTGAAACAGAATCTATTTCTCTCACCATTTACTAAAATTAATTCAAGGTGGATAACAGACTTCAGCCTAAGACATGAAACCATAAAAATTCTAGCAGAAAATGTTGGAAAAATTCTTTTGGATATTGGCCTAGGCAAAGAATTTATGAGGAAGACCCCAAGGACAATTGCAGCAACAACAAAAATAAATAATAAGACCTGATTAGATTAAAAAGCTTCTGCGTATTCAAGGAAACAATCAACAGTGTGAACAGACTACCTACAAAATGGGAGAAAATATCTGCATGCTATACATCTGATAAAGGCCAATAACCAGAATCTACAAAGAACTCAAGCAAGGCAACAAGAAAAAATCAAACAACCCCATTAAAAAGTGGACAAAAGACATGAACAGAAGCTTTTAAAAAGAAGGTAGACAAATGGCCAAGAAACATATGAAAAAATGCTTGACATCACTAATCATCAGAAAATTGCAAATCAAAAGCACAACAAGATATCATATCACCTAACTGCAGTTAGAATGCCTTTATTAAAAAGTCACAAAACAATAGATGTGGACATGGATGTGGAGAGAAAGGAATGCTTATACACTGTTAGTGGGACTACAAACTATTACAGCCGCTATGGAAAATAGTATGGACATTTCTCAAAGAACTAAAAGTAGATCTACCATTCGATCCAGCAATCCCACTACTGGGTTTTTACCCAAAGGAAAAAGTCATTTTATCAAAAAGACACTTGTACTCGAATGTTTATTGAAGCACAATTCACAATTGCAAAGATGTGGAATCAACCCAAGTACCCATCAATCCATGTGTTGATTAACTAAATGTGGTATATGTATATCATGGAGTACTACTCAGCCATAAAAAATGAATTAGTATTTTTTGTGACAATCTGAATGGAACTGGAGACCATTCTCCTAAATGAAGTATCGTAAGAATGGAGAAACAAGCACCATATGTACTGACTATTAAATTGGAACTAACTGAATAGCACTCATGTGCACAGTAGGAACTAAAACTCAATGGGAAGTTAAGCAGGTTGGAGTGGAGAGGAGGTAATGGGTGAAATCATACCTAACGGGTACAGTGTACACTATATGTGTGATGGGCACATTTATCTTTGTCTCAAGCAGTACAAAAGCAATCCATGTAAGCAAAACATTTGTACCCTGAGAATATTCTGGGAAAAAAGTGGTAGGAATACAAATGTCAGTATAAAAAAAATTCTAATATCAGCATGTCAGCTAGTACCAAGGTCTTTCAAAAAAAAGAAATATTGAGTTAAGTAATTCCTGAAAGTAGTTTTTATACTTGAAAAAAATCTAACCAATGAATCAAGTCTAAGGCTTAAGTGAAATTAAATTACTTAAGTTATTAAAATAAAATACTCTTGAAGAATTGACTATTCAGCCACTAGAACTAAATTTTCTATTAAATTTTTTATTAAATTCCTTTATTGTCCTACCTGAAGATTTTACCTATTACAGAATTGGAAAAATATTCACTGAATTTGAATATTACTACAAAGAAAGGAATTACTGTGTTAAGCCCTTGATACTATTATAAATTTGGCTATTATGAATTTCACGCCAAGTCCCCATGAACATATTGAGGTACTGTTCATTCTTCACAATGGAGCGTATAACCTGAGATGTACCATTATTCTCATCTTTGGAAACTAAGGTTCGAATAGGACTTTTCTGCATTAACCACCTGAAAAGAGGCCTATATAAAAAACACACAATTTTCATGCTTTCGCTCCAGAGAAAAACCGCTCATCCATCTGCATAGACTAGCCTTGCAGAGTTGAAGCCAAATAATCCAAAACGCTAAGATCATTATGCTCAACTTTAGGTCTTTAACATAATTTGCTGAATGAAAACTTGTTTGCCATTGTTTACTAAGAAGAAATTAAGGTAATTTTAATGCTGAATTCTCTACCTGACAAATGACTTGAATCCTAGCTATAAATAAATAAAACAAGTGCTCAGAACCTTAGAGAATGAAAGGCTCCATAAGGACTGACAAATGTTTTAATAACACATGAATTTTTATGCCATTGGTGATATAACTGGAAATCAAAAAGTGTATTAAATATGAACAACATACAGAAATATCATAGTTTATCATTTCTATTTTTTTATTTCTGCACATCTAAATGAACATATGAAATTTGAGATTGAAAACATCTCATTCATTATTCAAACCTTATTTAAAATAACTGTGCACAAACCAAGAAAGAGGAATTTTCATCTCTTTCTCACATAGTGATAGAGAAATGATAACTGGAACCATTTATCACTTAGGTTCCTATCCAGGAACAACAGAACTCAAAGGCAATAGCTGAGGTAACAAGCATCTCAAATTTTGAGATACTCTCTGACAACCAAGTCATTTGGTGTTCTATTTTTTCCTCCTCACTCTGAAAAAGCATTACTTTTCCGGAAACCTACATTCTAGAATTCCTCAAATTTCAGATTTGTTTCAAGCCAGAGTTTGTAGAAAAAACAAAGACCATTGGGTAGCTTCATATGTTGAGAAAATCAGCAAGAATCTCAAAAATATTAATGTCACAGTTCTGATCAGTTGGTTCACTAACTAGCTGAAAAAGACGTTCAGATACCCATCATAAAATGTCAGTTATTGTGAAAAAATTTTAAAGATTAGAAAAAAGCAACACAAGAGAAAGGAGATGAGAGAGAAGAATATAAAGGAGAATAATAGCAAAAGCAGAGCTGGGCAAGGTGTATTTTAGAAGGGAAGGGACAACCATTTAGCTTTCAAGACCATAACCAGTTCAGACTCCTGCCTCAAATGAAATCATTGCATCATGTTAAAGAGATACTCACCAGTACGGCTGAGGAGTCTAGGTAAGTTGGTGTAGAACAAAGGGGATAAAAATCCTTCGGATCTAGGACCATAGCATCTACCACAGGCAGGCACTGTCCTGACAGGAGAATGGTCTAATGGCTGAAATTCAGAATGGTCTGGAACCAAAAGCAATTTAAATTGTGATTGCTTTACTTTGATAAGGGAAAATGAATAGTTTACAAATGTTACCATCAACAATAGTTAAATAATGGTGTTTCATGAAAAGAAGTTAAACCCTAAATAGCGCAGGAAAATCTCTTATCTAATGTGGTCTATGTCCTTAGACTGAGACCTCCCCCCACAAAAGAAAATCCGTATTTCTTGAATCATTGAGACCCCCGGCTCCTAGCATAGGAAATGCAGGGAGGGAGGGAACAGACAAAAACTTCTTGAATCAATGAATTAATCAATTAACAATATTATTTATCAATTAACGATATCAGAAACAGTATGATTTAATTATTAAATTTCTTTCATATTTTACTTGACATTTGCCTGAATTGTTAGAACATTAGAAATTTTTTTTCGAAGTGAAATTTGGCTATCATCATTTGGGACAAGTTTTTCTTTACACCATAATTTTATTAATATGATTAGGAAAAAAAAGGCATGGTAGAAGATAAGTGATTATATCTTATAATTAAGATTGGTATATCTATTTTAAAAATACTCCAAACAGTCCTTCAAATTACTTATATATTTTATGTTACTCTCAAAGGGAGCTTAAAAGCCATTTTTTGGTTTTTATGTTACATGGACTCACATCTTGCATAGTTGTTATAAACTTTTTAGAGAAGGGTCAACATTAATAAACAAATTTTAAAATGAGTAATTATTTCCATATCTTCAATCATAAAACAACTCTGAGGCAGACAAAAATTATATTTAAAAACTGAATGGCTATGTTTAAAAGTTTTTGTCAAAGGATTTATGCTTATTGGGGTATGTTAATGCCTAATCTTACTACTTATTTAAAATAGGCTTTAATTTTAAATTTCTAAAGTTTGCTAAAGTAAACTATCTTTATCTTTTATTAATTTATACTTTACCAAAATATTCTGGTGTTCAGTCGCTATGTCTATGAAGTTTTTTTTCAGACATTGCAATTTTTTTTTTCACTGACAGACATCAAGGCTTTTATTAATATTTGTCTTGATGTAATTACTAGTCTCCAGAAAAATATCACTTTAGATATAAGACCCACGAAAAGTTTTTCACTTTTATGTTATATCAATAAGCGAAAACATACTTCACAAGGCATTTTACACGTCAGATGCTTGAATTCCCAGGTCAGAATTCAGATAATACACGGTTCTCTCATTGGTACAATTCGAAGTGGTTCCCGTTTCCTCTCATTTTCTCGAAGCTCAAGCTGCTTATGAGAACTGTAACTTTGGTGCAATTTCCATAAACCAATTAACTACGGCCGTTTATCTGTTCGCAAGAACGAGCAGGAGCGCAGGAGTGGAGGGAGGAGACACTCACACGTGGAGAAAGACGGAAGCGGGTTAACAGGCAGGCAGATTTGTAGGCACAGAACGAGTCACTCTCACCCCTAATGAGCAGAGTCGGGCAGCTTTAATTCATGTTTTTGTGGGCTTTTTGTCTCCCGGACCACAAAAGGGAATACAGGGGCCTGTGTAGGGGAGGGTTACATTAGTCCTATCTGGTCAAAGGGAATAATACTGACATGTTAGTTGATCAGAAAGATGTTTTCACACTGTTTCTCATAGATGGCCCCTGGAGACAACTTTCTTTCTCTCTCTCGCTCTCTCTCTGTCTGTCTCCCTCTCCTTTTTTTAATTACCAAGCATGACATTCATGGTTATTTCTTCTTTCCACCCAGTTGACTACAAAGGGGCCAGCTCTTCGGGCCCTTGTTGGCCAGGCCCGGGGGAGGAAGTGACAGAAGGCTGGCCTTATTTACCTTAGCGGCTTCCCGTGTAATCTGGTTAATCATGTGGCTAATGGGAGGACACCACGGGTCCCCACACACTGAGCTCCACAATGAGGACTCATTCATATTTAATACAATAGAGTGTTTAAGTCATTCCACGCTTTGTGGAGAAGATTGGCTTTCTTTGTGTGCCTTCTCCTGAGAAGCCTCCCTGGCTCGTCCTCTTTCAGACAGGCATATGTTCCCGCTCCTGCCTGCTGCAGCTGGACAAGGGAAGAGCAGGCTTCTTTCTTTTTCTTTTCTTTTTTTTTTTAAGCCAATGAATTGATGACTGCAGTGTGTGAAATGTGGGCTGAAACGGCCGCCCCTGCCCCATGGATGCATAGATTAGCCTTTTACTATTCCAATATTTCACAACAAGACATCTTAAGAGGAAGCAGGCTCTCTCATGTTCCTCAAGTGCGCCATTGTGAGGACAACAATCTGTTGAGCACAAAAGAAAAATAAATAAATAAAAGCAGGTGAAACGTCGACCTTGTTCTTTTAATATTACCCATGTACGGTGCTCCTTGAGCAGGGCTCTGGAGAAAAGAATAAAGGGGGCGCTTGGGTGGTGGGAAATATTCTTACTCCATACAGACTTTTTAAACAACCAAGTTGAAAAGAGAATCTCATCAAAACACTACCACTTGGCCCTTGGATTTGATTTTAGGGAGAAAAAAAATGAGGTCTCATTAGTCCTAATGGGATGGATAATGGATACACGGATTCTGTCACAGCCCACTGGATAAACTGACATTTTGGAGAATAATGGAAATTACTGACTTTTGATTTCTGAAGTACAGATTGTAATGTTCTTAATTCTTTTATTTTTTTTTTTCAAATTTTGTTCTAATTTAAAAACAACTGCAATGCCATATCTATCAATCTCTGCCTTCAATCTATTTCCGTCACTTCAGTGAGAAGCTGAATTGGAAAAATAAGGCATCACTCCTATTTCTACAGTAGGGTAGCTTAATCTCTACTTGGGTAATAAGGATGGACTTTCAAAGGAAAAAGATGAATTTTGGCATCTTTACTCCCAATTATTACAAGGTTCCCAAAGTCTTAGAGTTCTAAAATCTTTCGTAAGCTATTATGTATCTCAAATCCTCTAGTTACAAGATTTTGTACAGCAAAGTTTTTAAAAGTAGGGCCATGATGAAGAGTGTTTCTGTGTAAAACAACAAAAAAGCAAACAAAACCCTGAGTTCATGAGCTTACATTTGCAGCTGCAGTGGTTTAGATCCAATCAAACAAATAATGTATTCTGCCAAGCTGCTGATAGATAGTAATAATAACTGTACGTGTATGAATAAGCCCCACTCTCAGATTAATGACAGGTGGAGAATTATTGACTATTGGACTATGTACCAAAGGAGACGATGACATTAATTTTTAAAACAATGTAGAGTTTCCCTGGTCTAGTACCATGTTTACATGATGCAGCCCAAAGTAAAGGATTAGATTGGCTGATTGGCCCCATTCCTTGTAGCCTGATTTAATAATAGTACATCCTGCCACATTAGCAAGGAAAAATGGTATAAGCCATCCACATAGCTTTTTGTGTACCTGGGCAGAAGACACTTAGTGCTCATCATATTAATTCATTTTTTAACTTGGCAGTGTTGGACAATGTATTGCTTGAAACATTAAAGGTACATTTATATTGGTCATTAAAAGGGTAACCTTTTACAAACTAGCAAATGCTGCAAAAAAAACTTAACAGTTGCTTTGGCTGAGCCTATAAACCACATGTGAAAATTGCTTGTATTTTCTTCTACTTATATAAGGCCCCGTTGCCTCTTAGAGTCAGCAAATGATGTAATGTACAAATTGCGACTGCTTTTATTATCGTTTAATGTTCATACACAAAACTAGGCTAAGTGGTGAAAAAGAAAAGCTTGACATTTACTCTATATTACCTTATAATTTTTATTGAAGCGATTAGGAGAAAAAAATATTTAAAAGGCAAATGAGAGAAGTTAAAATGAAGGAAAATATGCTTCTAAATGTAATTTATCAGAGAGAAAAAAAGCTTGTGGTAGGGATTGAACAAAAAGATTTTTCTATGAATATCAGAAAAGGAAAAATGGGGAAAGGGAGGAAGCTCCATATTGGGAGAATGGTCTTAAACGAACTTTATTTATTCAAAAATAAGAAACCAATGTAAGTGAACTAAAACCTTAATTCAAGTTTACTCCTGCCAGCATTTCCGCCCCCTCCAACCCCCTACCTCCTCAGCTGAGAGGTTCTAGCTCCTTAGTCTCCACTTCATTAGAGCCTTAACAATGCATTATCCATTTCCTAATCCTGCGCTGCTCCAAGGAGCCAGGTTATTAGAGTACTTGAAGGGTCCTGTCATTGTGATGGCGGTGTGAATTGATCACTAACATGACAACTGGTGACAAGTGCTGTTTATTAGACTGCTACTTTGCCTCTTAATTACAACTGATTAGCCCCCCTGTTAGAGGTGGAAAACTGAAGAATTAACTGCTTTTGTTCTTGTCATCTACTATATTACCTTATTGCTTTGGTTTCATTTTCAATGTGACTTTTTTTTTTCTTTAGCAAGAGTTGCAGGTGTTTCCCAAAGACCACAGTAAGGATTCTTGTTTTTCAAAATGAAATTTTTCTTAAAATTTGTTTCAAGAAAATCTAATTTTAACTGTGAAAATTTTCACATGCCCCCAATTTAGTTATTGATTTAGATTTATTGGCATATTTGTTTTTCTCAGTCTTAGTTCAAAAAGGGCAAATAAAGTTTTGGGAAAGGCAATCATATCATTGGTACTTTGGTTATTTTCTATTAAAAGAGGGGGAATATTGTAGCTTCCATGTTCTTTTATTCTCTCAGAAATATTTTAAGGACTAATAGCATACCTATGAAATAATTACAGCTTATTCTTTCATTTATACCTAAGGTTGGCATGTGACAAATGAGTTACTTAATCCATTCCCTGAATCTTCTATTTGCACTAGGAGGATTTTAAAATATTTAAAGTTTTTGTTTACAAAACAAAATCTGTCCTAATTAAATGATTTTTGTTTATCTCTTTTCTCACTGAACTTACTGATTTTGAAGTTACTGATTTTTAAAGTTATGCTTGACATGCAGTTTTGGCCAACCTCATAGTGATCAGATCCTAAAAGAAACTATTTCTTTCAGCACTTAGCAAAGTAACACTAGAGTCTGTCATGGCCAATTGGAATTGTTAGTTGGTTTGAAATAGAGTGCTACTATAGCCAGATTCTGGTTTAGTAGTTAAAAATTACTTTTTTGTTGAGAACAAAAGGTCTTGATTTTTCACTTATAATTAATATTAACACTACTGATTTTTAAATTTACATGTTGCAAATATACATTAACAGATAGTAGGCATATAAGTGGGATCTCAAATACTCTATGCAATTTTTTTCTTTATTTTAGAGTCAAGCTACAGTATGTAAAAAAAAAAAAAGTCTAGATTTTCCTTTCCTTTGTATTCAAGTACTCCTGTTTTAAGCTTAAATCAAAGAAATAAAAAGAAGGATTGTGGCTAACAGAGAATGGGGGAAAGCTGGTCTCATGACCAGAACCCAGGAGGAAAGCTGGCTGGGTTATCTTCAGTGCACCAATACACCCTTGAAATAGTACAATCTCTTTTGATTATAAAACATTTATCCTGCACATGTCAAAATGCTCAGGGTAGCTGATATATCTCAGCAAGTGAAATCTTTAAAAATCATGATAATTTTTCACTAACCGTAAGGATTTTTTATAAGAAATTTTATTGATTCATAAGGCATTAAAGCTGAAAGAGAAATTGGTACCTGATGAATCCCCCAGAGGGAAAGGAACCTAAAACAATTAAGAAATATATGTATAAAGTTATGCAGAGAGCCTGTGTTAGTCTCAAATAAGTGATTTTGATCTTTAATAGGTTTTCTTTAACATCATAAAGAAATTGTTTTACTAATAAATAAATAATAAAACGTCATTATTGTTTTATTCATTATTATAACATGTTAAAGTTTTTGAAACCCAGGAATTGCAATCAACTGCTTATAGTTTCCAATCAATAAATTGTTAAATTATAAAATTAATGTACAATTTAGTAGATTTATAAATCAGTTTTAAAAATATTAAACTCAAAGGTGTTGTCTTCAAACTCTGAGATTCTTTCTTCTGCCTGGTCTTGTCTATTCTTAAGACTTTTCACTGCGTTTTGTATTTCTGTGAATGAATTTTTCATTTCCAGAATTCTGTTTGATTTTTTTAAATGATTCTATTTCTTTAGTGAATTTTTCATTCGTTTCCTGAATTATTTTGTGGTTACTTTGCATTCATTTTCTATTTTCTCTTGTATTTCATTGAGCTAATCCATCTTTGGAATTCTTTATCTGTCATTTCAATATTTTGATTTTATTTGGTTTCCATTGCTAGACAGTTGGTGTTCCCTTTTGGGGGTCACCTTTCACTCTGATTTTTCATACTTCCAGAGTCCTTTCACTGATTCTTTCTCATCTGGAGCAGATGTTGCTGCTTATTTTTGGATTTTCTTTTGTTTAGATAGGGCTTTTTCCCCTTGCCTCACTTGTATGGCTGTGTCTGTAGCACATGTTGGGTAAGAACCTTTGGCTTTGCTTGTGGGTGCTTCAATGGTGATCTAGGTTCTGGATGGATGCCTTGGTTATAGATACCCTTGGTGTGGTGGTTTTCTCAGTTGCTAGTTGTTTGTAAGCTGTAGGAGTGGTGAGCTATGTGAGTGGGCAGATTCCCTGCCTCTCTTTGATGAAGGAGGATGGAGGTCTTTGAAATCCTTTCTCTTTCCCCAGCCCTGTGGTCTTCTTAACAGTATGAGTTGTAGCAGTAAGCCCAGTTTAATCTCTGAGGCAGTAGGTGGTACTTGTGGGTAAGAATCAACCACACCCTGTATGATTAAGTCAGTAAATGCTGTGAAGGGCATGCAAATTACCTACCTCCCTGTCGGTAGGTAGCACTTTCCAGCAGGAACAAGCTGCAATATTGTTTTTGGGTCCTGTGACTGGCTCTAGTACCTCAGGAGAAGTACTTGGATGCCCCGGGTGGTAGGTGGGCCCAGGAACTTCCAGGTGTGTCCTTCTTTGCCACAGCAGGGGCAGATGTGGGAGTGAGGCTGGGCAGGGCTGAGTTGGATGAGCTTGCCCACAGGTTCCACAAAAGCTGGCAAGGTATCTATTTCAGCAAGGGTCAAAGGTTTGCTCCAAGCTTCTTGGTAAAGCTGCCAGGGAGGGGCTGAAGTGGCCTTACCCAACCAGCAAGTCTGTTTGTGGAGGTGGGGCTACCTGGGAGTCACACCCTAACAGTCTGGAGCAGCCCTCACTCATGTCCACCCTCTCCTGCCATGTAGTTTTCTCCCAGCATCTACAGGGAGGAGCTCAAGCCAGCTGAGACCCCCAGGACTGTGATGCAGGCTGGGAGGTTCCCTGCCCAGGATCCCTGCCTGAGTTGAGAGCACAGCCCTCCTCTGGGGGTAGAGGTGCCCTATGAGCACACTGCAGCTAGGACTTACACGACTCTCTCCCCCCTGATCTGCCCATGCCAGCTTCCTCACATCCAAGCCTAGTTCACAAATCTGCCCTCCGTTCCCCCAAGAAACATGATGGAGACCTGGGGGTATGGGATCAAGGCCTGTCCCTTGATCCCCAGTGATCAATCCCTGACCATGCCAGGGAGAAGTGTGTTGGTCCCGAGTTTCCCACAGGGTCACCCAGCAGGTTCAATGTCCCTCCCCCTTGAGTCATGCCCCATTCTGATGAAGTCACCAGGCAGGCAGCATCAAGGGGAGCCAGAGAGAAGGGAGCTCATGATTTGAGCACCCCTCAGTCTGCTATAGGACCCAGAGAGGAAAGGTCTGAGCCCCACTCTCTGTGGAAGCCTCAGTGTGATGGCTCAATTGTCTCTTGGCAGCCATGGGTGGGAAGGGGAAGGGGAGAAAAACAGTCTGAATGGAGGAAAGAATAGCTGTCTGGTCTTATCCATCTCTCACTCCAGGAGGCCACCCACCCAGACTGTCCAGGCACTGGAGTCATGTAGATCACCCTCTGAACCCCTGTGGCTGCTGTAGTCTAGACCAGAATTATGAAATGTCTGTAAGGCAATGAGCAAGATGAAACCTGAAGAGTTGAAGCCCCTGGGGGAGGTCAAAGGTGCATGGTGCGTAGAGCAACAATATGGCACCTACTGTCCTGGCTCAGGTTTGTGGAGATGGGAAGTGCCCCAGCAGGCTGAGAGATTGGTTCTCTGTCCTCCAGAAGCTCCTAGCTTACTGGCAGCAGCAGCCTCTGGGCTCATGTAGGTGGAAAGTCTCTACAGCAGCTCAAGAACTCGCCAACTGTCAGAGATGTGAGGGAAAGAGAAACAAACTGCTCCACCTACCCTTCTCACTGGACTCCAAGCCCCTTGGGGGTTGATATCTGCTGATACCTTGCTCCTTCCTGTTCTGCTCTACAATGTCTTCCCATGGAGTCTCCTGAAGGTTTTGGCATCTTTATCTTAGATCTCACACCTATCTCCCCTTGTCTATTTGTTCATTTTCTTCTCTTTCATCTAAAACTTCTCCTTCTTACTGAAATACTCTTGCAGTTGCTGTCTATGGTCAGCCACCATGATCCAACCTCTCATTTTTTTGCAGATCTTGAAACAATAATTCTATGCTTCCTTTGGAACCAGAAAAGAACCCAAATAGCCAAAGCAACCTTGAGCAAAAGGAACAAATCTGGAGGTATCATTTTACCACACTTTAAGCTATACTACAAGGTTATAGTGGCCAAAACAGCATTGTAGTGGTACAAAAAGAGAGACATAGACCAGTGGACAGAAAAGAGAACCCAGATATAAAACCATCCACATATTTCCATCTGATCCTTGACAAAGTAGACAGCAATATACACTGGGGGAAAGAATCCATATTCAATAAATGGTGCTGGGAAAATTGGATAGACACGAGTAGAAGATTGAAACAGAATCCATATCCCTCACCACTCACAAAATTTAATTCAAGATAGATAACAGACTTAAATCTAAGACATGAAACCATAAGAATTCTAAAAGAAGAGGTTAGAAAAACTCTTTTAGATATGGGCCTAGGCAAAGAATTCATGAAGAATATTACAATGGCAATCACGGCAACAACAAAAATAAATAAATGGGACTTAATTAAATTAAAAAGCTTCCGCAAAGCCAAGGAAACAATCAACAAAGCAAATAGACAACCAAACAGAATGGGAGAAAATATCCACATCCTATACATCCAATAAAGGGCTGATAACCAGAATCTGCAAAGAACTCAAGCAAATCATCAAGAAAAAATCAAACAACCCTATTGAAAAAGTGGACAAAAGACAGGAACAAAAGCTTTTCAAAAGAAGATAGACTAATGGACAATAAACATACAAAAAATTTCTCGACATCACTAATTATCAGAAAAATGCAAATCAAAACCACAATGAGATATCACCTAACCCCAGTGAGAATGGCTTTTATCAAAACATCCCAAAACAATAAATGCTGGTGTGGATTCAAAGAGAAAGAACACTTACACACTGTTGGTGGAACTTCAAACTTGTGTAACCTCTGTGGAAAATAGTATGGAGATTCCTCAAAGAACTAAAAGTAGACCTACCATTTGATCCAACAATCCCACTACTGGGAATTCATGCAAAGGAGAAAAAAGTCATTTTGTCAAAAAGACACTTAGCTGCACTCGAATGTTTATGGCAGCACAATTCACAATTGCAAAGATGTGGAATCAAACCAACTGCCCATCAATTTATGAGTAGATTAACAAAATGTGGTATATGTGCATCATGGACTACTGCTCAGCCATAAAAAATAAATTAATACCTTTTGCAACAATCTGGATGGACCTGGAGACCATCCTCTTAAGTGAAGTATCACAAAAATGGAAAAACAAACACCACATAGACTTACTATTAAATTGGAACTAACTGATCAGCATTCATGTGCACAGATGGAAATAAAGCTCAACAGAAATCATGCAGGAGGGAAGGGGGAGCAGGGGATTGGTGAAATCATACCTAACGGGTACAATGGACACTATTTGGCTGATGGGCACACTTATAACTTTGACACAAGCAGTACAAAAGCAATCCATGTAACCCAAACGTTTGTATCCCATAAAATTCTGAAATAATAAATAAATAAATAAATTTAAATTTAAAAATATATTAAACTAACTATAGTTCCAGTCGGGGTAATTTAACTAACAGTATTGAAGTGAAATTAAAGTGGATTCTCATGTAAGATTGTCTCATTTAAATTCTGGCTTGACCACTTACTAACTTATGTGACAGCTTTCTGACCTGTAAAATAGAAATTGTAGTAGCAATTTCCTCATATTCACCACTTCTATTCAGCATTGTCCTGGAGGTTCTGGTCAGGGTAATTAGGGAAGAATAAGGTATAAATGGCATCTATATTAGAAAGAAACATATAAAGCTATTTGCATAACACTTGATTTTCTATATAAAGGATCATCAAGAATCCATTAAAAAATTCCTAGACATAATAATGAGTTCAACAAGATCAGTATCCAAAAATAAAATTCTTTTTTATACATTGGAAATAAGTAATTAAAAAATGAAAATAAGAAAACAATTCCATTTATAATACATCAAAGAATAAAATACTGAGAATTCAATTTAATTAAAGAAGTACAAGATATGCTTGCTAAAACCCACAAAACACTGTTGAGAGAAACTAAAGAAAATCTAAATAAAAATGGGAAGACATTCTGTGTTCATGAATTGGAAAACTTAATATTGTTAACATAGCAATACTCCCTAAATTACTATACAAACTCAACACAATCCCTACCACCAATAGTTGCCTATTTTGCATAAAATGAAAAACTGATTCTAAATTTATATATTAATAGAAATGCAAAGGACTCAGAGTAGCCAAAACAGTGTTGGAAAAGAATAACAAAGTTGGAGAACTCACACTTCCCAATTTCAAAACTTACTACAAACTACAAAGCTATAATAATTAAGACAATGTGGTATTGGCATAGGATGGAAATATGTACCAATGGAATAGAATTGAGAGTCCAAAGATTAACCCTTACGATTATGATCAATTGATTTTCAACAAGGTGCCAAGACCATTCAATGGGAGAATAGTCTTTTCAATGAATAGTACTAGGATAGCTGGATATCTCTATGCAAAGAAATAAACTTTGATTCATAACTTGCACCATCAAAATGGTTAAGTCCAAATGAATCATAGATCAGTGCTTAAACCATAAGACTTCTGGCAGAAAACATGAAAAAGTGTCAGAATCTTGGGTTAGGCAAAGTGTAATTAGATATGACATCAAAATATGAGCAATAAAAAAATTACTTAGATTTTATTAAAATTCAAAAATTTTGAATTTTATTGTGCTACGAATGTCAAAATTAAGAAAAATAAAATACAAGCTAATTAGGAGAACATATTTGCAAAACATTTTGTATAAATGGAATATTTATATAATAAGATTTCTTATACAAAATGTATATAAAACATATAAGGAACCCGTATCCAGAATGTATAAAGATTCTTTACACTAACAAGAAGAGAGATGATCTAATTTTTAAAATGAGAAAATGATTGGAATAGACATTTAACCAAAGAAGTTATACAAATGGCCAATAAGCACACGAAAGGATGTTAAGCACCCTTACTCGTTGGGAAAAGTACAGACCATAACTACAATGAGATATCACTTCACCCCCCTGGGATAACTATAATCAAAATGACAGTAATAAGTATTGGCAAGGATATAGAGAAATTAGAAGAACCTTCACACATTCCTGGTGGGACTGGAAAATGATGCATCCATTTCAGAAAACAGTTTTGCAGTTTCTCCAAGTGTTAAAGTCGCTTTACCACATGACCCAGCAATTTGACTCTTCTTAGTCATGTACCCAAGAATGATGGGAAAAAACATCTATACAAAGACTTGTATATGAATGTTCAGGGCAGCATTGTTTACAAAAGGTGGACACAATCCAAATAACCACCCACTGATGACTGGATAAACGAATGTAGTACATCCATACAAGAAATGAAGCACTAAATATGCTATGACATTGGAAGAGCCTTGGAAACCTTGTGTTGAGTGGAAGAAGCCAGAATTTAAAATTTCAAAGTGGAGGAAACTAATAGAGAACTAAGCCATTTTTTTTTTCCACCATTCTTGCCCAGGACTGTCCTGAAAAAAACTATAGAAATTGTCCCATCTACTTAGTCAACAACGCTGAGTTAAGGAGAAGGAGACTGCCGGGAACTTAGCCAGGTGATACTTTGATGTGGTGATACAATTTTCTCTTTGGATTTTCTACCCACCTAGCAAACGGCTGCTTATGACAGCCCAGTGCAACTGAATACAGGAAGAGAGTGTGCTGTTGAAGAAAAACATTATCTTCCAGTCTGTTAGTCTGATCTCTTTTTCATTTTATTAAGATCTTGGATTATACTTACTGCTTTTATGACATTCGGTTAATGTAAATCTGGTCACTTGTGCCTGTGGTATTTTTAAAAAAACAAAAAAACCAAAAAAACATGTCTCTGATTCTGCAGAGCTGAGGTTTAGGTTTTGCATTGAGATGAGTTCACAAAAGCACCTGCCACTTTGTGAGATCCAGGTGAAGATCCACTTTCCCGCACATGTCACTGCACATCCTGTGCACTTGGTGTCTTTGGAATCAAAACAGTTTGAAAAGTTTGTCCTCAAATATTTCCAGATGATTCTTGCCAGAAAAACAAGAATGACTTTTAAATTGTTTCTGTTTCCTAAATTCCTCTTTATTCTTATTTAAGTGTCTTCTTCATTTTTTTCCTCCCATTTATCTCTTTTTGATTCGTGGAACGGGAGAAGGGATGCTGAACTGAGAACCAGTAGATCTCCTTGTCATAGCTCAGAAAATAACTTGACTGTAGCATGATCTTCATGAATCTTAGTTATTTTATAATTAATATGAAAAATCAGATTAATCAATGATCCCCAAACCTGATGGTATGTCAAATTTTCCGTGAGAGCTTTAAGACACAGGTAGACAGATAAGAGACAGATATATGATAGGTAGGTAGATAGATGATAGAGATAGAAATAAATTTAGATGGATAGATAGATAGATAGATAGAACAGATATATGCAGAAGATAGATTAGATACCTCTTCCCATAATCCAGGCACAGTAAATAAAATCTCCGAGACCAGGGCCCCAGGGTCTACGTTTAAAAGAGCTCCCCAGTTGCCTCTTATACTCAGCCAAGTCTGAGAGAAGCCCTAGACTCGATGATTTATTAGATCCCTTCAGTTCTTAAACTCTGTCCTTTCGTTTTACTGGTTTTATCTAACAACTGTTTTTAGATTGAACTTGTAAAGGACTTGGCTTCTCACTGAATTCTTTTCCTTTTATCAACCTGTGTCCTGCACCATCAGTATGGCACATAAAACAGATTCACTAGGTGACCCTCACATTCTAAATTCCACTCCTTCCTCTTGCTGATGTAGGGGTCCTCATCTAAGCGTTTCTCCCCATTTAAATGACAGTAACGAGGCTTTGGGTCGTCTTCCTGCTTGCACAATTAACAGACTACACCTGTACGAAGTGCTGACACTGGGATTCTGCCGTAGTACCACATAGAACACACACATAACTCCACTTTTGCTTTATTAAACTGCTTGCCAATCAGATTACAAATTTTGCTTCAAGGCCTTTGAAGCCTGCCAAGCTCTTCTGAATCTGTTTCTCTCTGTTGTGCAAGCACCCATCACAGCTCAGGTGGCTGGACAGCCAGTGGTTGCTGATTTTTATTCAAAGACTTGTAGACCAAGTCTATATTCTTGATCGTATATGTTCATCAGCGGAGGGGGCACAACAGTGAAAATTCAAAGGTAAGCCCAAAGTCTCTTGTTAATCAAGAAATGCGAACTACCTGACAACCAAACCAGTATGGCTAATTTGCATATTATCCCTTATTATCACTTTATTAACTCCTATCTACCCTCTGGTGTGGTGGAGGTGCTAACGAGCAGAGAAATGAGTTAGACGTAGGACATACAAGCCATCGAGAAACACGATAATTAGTCCTTAAATAATAACAATTAGGAAGGGACTGCACTTCCATACTCCTTTCTTATTGCCTCTGCTTTACTTCTCATTGAAGTAGAGACGGCAAAGATACTCAATGACATTCAACAAATATTAATTCAGCACCTGCTATTTATCAAAACTGTGGGCAGCGCTGACCAGGTACACAGGGAAATAAAACATCTTGCATATTCTAGGGCTAGGCAATCCAATCAGGAGAACAAGCCACAAAAACTGATGTTTATAGTCTAAGATATAGTATGAACATTTCTCAGTTCCTTACTGGTTAAATTTCTTTGCTAGAGTTTAACAAAGCAAATTATATAAGCACATCTTTTCTGTAAGTGTTTGCAATCTAATAGTGTCAATACAAACTAATGTACTCACTAGTAGAGCCAATATAGAATGGTTCCATTTACAACTTTTGTTCGCAGTCCGGTCTTGTCAGCTGTATTAGCAGAGACTGGAAATTCAGGCATAATATATCTGCCTTCAGAAACTTGGACAAACTTAGGGGCTCTAAAAATCATGGTCAGTAGTTTTCCCTTAAGTCTGTTAACACAGGTAGAACTAGAATTGCCAAACTCAGATGCATGCTTCTAAGTTTTGAGCAAGTTGTAAAATGTATTTCTACAATAATGAATGTGCATACTGTTATTATGAACATCATATGGTAGAGACTGAAATGTAAAGGTTCTAGCTCAATGTAAACAGTAATAATAAAAAACAAAAAGATTGTGAATTTTCAAGTGGACATTTTATTACTTGAATATATCAAAAAGTAAAAAGAACACAGCCAGTGGTTCTACTCAAAGAGCAGTACAGTATTCATGGAAAAACAAGTAAACTGTTTATTAAACATGGATGCTTTTAAAATCACTATAAGACATCTTTATAACACAGTAGTGACTGAATTTTAATTATTATTAAACCATATAGTATTGTTTTAAATTCATCTCAAACTTGCCACCCAAAATCCTAATATTCAAAAGTGTGCCACAGCACCAAATAAATCAACAACTCCTGGTGGGAGACACATATTAAAGATACATACATTAATGACTATGTTAAACCAATTTTTAAAATAAAACAAATACAATGATAAATGTCCCCATCCTAAAGCTGGCCTATGAAGACTCTTGATCATGCTAAACCTTGACTCCAAAAAATACATCAATAAATCCAGGAGTGTCTTTCTCAGTGGCCTGGATTTATAAGGGTGGCCGCCCACTGACAATGTTCTGAGATTCCTCACTGAAATTGAAAATCAGATCATTACCCACATCAAGAGTTTTGATGCAGTTTCAGCAAGTCCATGGAGTCCATTACCAAGTTTTTGTTACTATTCAATGCTATTTGCTCTTAATGGTGGGAACCCCACTGCTCTCCTACTTTTACTATTCAAGGGTATGCACCTCTGCTTATTTCTCACGCCAGGAGTGATGTATCAAAATTTATAATTGCTTCCTCATTCTTGTCAGAGTCCACTAACTGGTATAGCTATGTCCCCTGGGTTAGCATAACCTTTGTTAAAAATGAAGAGAAAACTGCTATTACATATTTCTTTCTCCAATTTATAGAAACAGATCAAATATGTTCTCCTGAGTAGACCTGGAGACGTCACCACTGATGACTTCATTACTGAATTCAACCGGCATGTATTGGGTGTCTGCTCTGTGAGAGGTGAGACCTCAAGTAATTGGGATGTCATGACTGAGAGAACAGATGGGCCTCTTGGTCCAGTGGATGAAGCTATCTGTGTTGTGCCAAAGCTTTTCCATTCTTAGAGTCTTCAGATTTGGATGCCCATGAATTCCTACTGGGCTCTCATGCCTTCCTCAGCAAGTTCTTTCCCCTGACCCCATCCAAAGCCACTTTGGTGCCAAACATTCTCCTAGCAGCTTCAGTGCAAAATAACTCTTTCAGCTCTTCACCTCTAGTACTATACCAACTCTTTAGTGCACATAAAGCTGAAATCCACATTGTATACCAACAAAAAAATAAAGTTATTGAAGAAGAAATTCTTGTTTACATGTTAGAGTCAAGTTATATACATTCCCACACACCCACTAAAAAGAAAATTGCCCCTTTGCTAATTCAAAACAGCCAGACAAAGCAGATTTCAGAATATTTGTTAATTTTTTTTAATACTCAACTGAAACCATTTCCTTAATGTCTTCCCTGAGTTTCTTGAAAATGAATCATTGTCCTGTAAACCATTCTTTCATATGGTATACCTGAAGATTAAAGCTTGCTTTTTTCCAAATATAATAATTTCTATTTAAATGGCTTTTCCATATATCCATGCTCACAGGACTTTTTTTTTTTTTTTTTTTTTTTTTGCTATAGATACATATGCCAAGGAAAAGTTTTGCAGCACATACATTTAAAAAAATTCTTTGTAAGAATCCCTCACCCAGGAAGAGAGTCCGTGTTCCCAGAGGACTGCGTTCCAATGGCACTTATCCACTGAGTGCTGGACCTTTAGCCATTTTCCTTGCTCTCTGCAGTCACCTGCTATGTCTTCTCAGCTGGACAGAGTAGACCTGAGCTGCATGTTCTGCTCTGGGACTGAATGATTTAGTGCAGAGGCTGAGGATTACCTCGTAGGTATCTGTGCATCCATCCAAACATGAGAAAACACTTCCGCTGTTATTAATAACTTCAATTTGTGGAACACATAAAAAATAAAATTTATGGGGCTATTTTGGCACATTATTCAGATCTTTCTTTGTTTACTTGGTTTGTCAGTTATCTTTCTGCATTTCTTTGTTTATTCAGATCTCTCATGTGTTTATTTTCTGGTCCTGGTGGGCTGGAGGTGGAGAGCTTTACTTGGCAGCGCATGTGTGAACTGGAGTCTTGTGCGCCGTTTGGACGACACAGTGAACTCCAGGGGGACATTTAAAATGTAAAAAGCAAACCTTGGTCACTTTACCTTGACAAATGTAAACGGCTTCCTGGAGAGGAACAAAGAACTTTGCTCTATATTGAGGAAAGAGGAAGACGGAGAATAAGTCAGAAAGAGATAAAAGTTCCTGAAATAAGGATTATCTTTCAGTTATAGAAGGAAATGCTCTTAATTTGATTAGACACTCTTATGATAAGATTAGACTATTGTTTAACTCCACTCCTGAGTGGTCAAATCTACACACAACATAACCTGCTGTTTGATGGGTGCGTTTTTAAAGCATAATGCAAATTGAATATTGGGTGTTCCCCCAAATTGGGATTTCTCTCTTAAAGGACAGCAGTTTTGATGCGTGAAGCTTGGAAAGTTCTGGTGAGATTGATGGTTCAGCTCAGAACTCTGACATTTGGATTAAAGCAGTACAGAAATGAATCTTGTAGTTGACATTTAAAAGGGAGGCTTTTCTACTGCCTGTAGTTTCCTAAATCATATCAAAAGGAACTGCCATGACAGAACGGCTTGAGAAATCACTTTCCATTCGTTTCTGTATTTTCTCACATTATGGCCAATGAATTGAGACTGAGAGTCATTACATACTTGGTGTCACAGCAACATACAAACTGGTGAAGCAATTTAAGAATACTAACGATCATTCCCTTTTTACAGATATAATAGCAAAATTTGATTTGCCAACCACATCCACTGGGATCTTTAAGAAAGCATAACATTAGAAATGGCTTTCTTTCTTCTACCTGAATGTATGTTCTTCTTTGGTTCTTTTTGAGAAATAGGGCGAGTAGTAGATAGGTAGGAATGACTACAGTTTGAATGTACAAAAAGAGAATTTCAATGGTTTAATGGGATGTTTCATATAAATAAAACCTTTAGGGTATTTAGTCTGAAATCTAGCAATGTATCAGCTTCAAAGTTATATTTATAAATTCCACAAATTCAAGACCAATAAATACATAAGTCCACCATTTTTATGAAACCTGCTAAGATGATTTTCTCTAGATTTTAGAATGGAAAATTTTTAAATTTTCTACCAAAAATTTGTGTAATTGAATGCACAAAATATGTTTGTCAAATGCCATGGATTTGAGTCTCTAATAATGATATATAGATTAGAGAATATCTTTAAAGCATAATCATTTATCTCTGACTAAGTTATCCAACAAGATTCTTGTTGTATTTATAAATGCTTCATTTCATATCTCTTCTTCTAGGAAGTCATAGCTACAATTAAGTCATTAGTAAAATTGTCAGTACAATATGATATCCTTTACCAAAGACTATGGAGAATATAAATGTTAAAGAATGTGTGTATACATATATATTAATATATTCATATATGTGTTCATATATACACATACATATCACTTAAAGAATCTAAAGTAAATGATCACGTTTTCCAAACACTAAAATATTGATAATTTTTAGATCAATTTTTAAATGCCTGAAAAGATCGATTGGATGTTTAACAGAGGTTTAAGGCAAAAAGAGTAAAATAACTGGGTATAAATATACTCACCTAATGGCTGTCTCTTGAGTTCACCTGTGGTATGAATCGAAACGTCTTTGCCGCCTCCTTCAGTATATGCACCAGCTCCCAACTCCAGACCATTTTCCCTGTGTCCTCTTGTCATGCCTAAATTATTCATTTAGCTCATGAATAGGAAGGAAACCTACTGTCCTAAAGCACTTTCAGTTTTTAAATAAAACTCCTTTCTGTCCTTCTGAATAAACACCTTATCATCTCCTTGAGATACGTAGCTCTCTTCCATGAAAAGAGCATACCTTTATTGGAATGTGTACTAAGTGATCAGTAGGTACTAGTCACTATGTTTGGTGCAGGATATTCAGAGAAGAAAAGTCACATAATCCCTTTTCTACAGAGCTCACCGCCTCAAGGAGAGGCCACTAACCCATCCTGCGGGAGAGGCAGGCACTAGAGGAGAAGTAGGCAGGGTGTACTTGAGGCCATATAGCCAGAGTTGCCAACTGTGTCTGGAGATTAGCGAAATCCCTGGAAGAGATCTGATATGAGCTGATTTTGAAGGATGGATAGGAAGTGGGTTATAGGGGGATGGAGGTCAGGAAAGGGAACTCCAGATGAACGGAAGAGAGAGAATTTTAGCACTGCAGCACTACATGGCGTGTCCCGGGAACTAAGAGTGAAGAGTGGGTCTGTATCCCCGTGAGGGGAAGAACATGGAGAAAGAGCGACAGAATTGGGTGCTGAATATGTAGGCAGGGCTCAGGTCATAAAAGGTCTTGCATCTCAAGCCAAGATTTTAGGGATTCCTTAAAAAAAGGAAAAAGAAAAGAGAAAGGGGGCTGCCATTTAAAAGTTCTAAGTAGCAAAATTGGAAAGAAAAATCATTTTAGACCCAACATTCCTGGCGGTGTGGAGAATGAATTGGTGGAAGAACAGTTAGGAGGCTGTGGTATAATCCAGTGGCCATCACCGTGATGAAAGAGAGATGGATCTGAGAAATATCAGGGAGGTCAAAGCCACATAAACTCATCGCAGATTTAATTTGGACCCTAAGAAAGGGGAAGTCAAGAATTATGCCTACTCATACTCTTCCTTGGACATCTTAATGTATATTTATGCCATTAAATGAGGTAGCTGGAAAGGGTTTGAACGGTGCAGCATCAGATCGGTGTGGAGATAAGTTAAATTTGAGATACCTAGTACCTTCACATGGAGATACCCAGTATGCTGAATTTATGAGTTTGGGGCTCAGAGAAAAAGTTTGAGAGGCTTAGAATTGAAAGGTACTATTTTAAGTTATAGAAAAAATAAGATTTCCCAGGGAACATGTGTAGCTAAAAGATAAGAAGGCTGGGTTTAGAACTCTGTGGAACATATATTTTTAAAGTGATGTTAAAAGGCGATATAGGAGTAGCTGGAAGTATAAGAACAACCAGAAGAAAACTCGGTCAGCAAAAGCAAGGGCAACCAGTGCGTTCCAGTACTCTGTCTCCAGCAAGTCCCAGAGAGTAGTTGTGTGTGTTAAAGGCACATTAATTACGTTGCATATGTACTGTGAATACAGGATTAAATCCGGACATTAAAAGAATTAATGAAATAAATACATCACAACAAAATTCACTTTATATGAGAAGCAAAGCACTCTCCATACCATTACTGATTTCCCATCACACATGTACCGTACAGTCTACTAACTCTAGCCCTGTAATCTGGTAAAGCCTCCCTTTGCTTGTATTTCATTACTGGGTCTCTCATTTGCAAAATTCGGTTTGCATTTTCACACAACAAAAGAGATGAAGTTATTTAACCACGCTCCCACCTTTGGGAGAAAAAATCTATTGGAGTTTGCTGGAATTTTGAAAAAGGAAGTAACGTAGGAGCGTTGGCTTTTCTGTGTTCACATTCTACTTATTTCAAATTAGCTTTTTCCCCTTGCTCTCTGCCCTCGTCCTTTAATTATTCAATAGGCACTATTTTCCAAGGAAAATCAAGATCCCAAAATACTAAGATTGAATATTTTCCCTTAAGCCTTCATTACGCTATTCAGGAGAAGAGAGTAAAGGTGTCAACCATTAAACTGTTGTTCTCTAGAGAACTTGAGTGAGGATTTTACATTTCTTTACTATCAACCTCAGTGGTACTGACAATTGCAGCTTCAGTGAAAACCAACAAATGCATACATAAAGGAGTTTTCTTACGAAAATCATAGGTTACAAATTGATACCAGCATCAACAAACTTGTATAAAAAATCAAATAAGAAAAATACATAAAGGGATCAGCTTTTATTCTTTCTAAACCGGGATAAACAGTGGCATGCAATTACTATCAATAAATGATAAGAAAATGTTACACATTGAAATATACTGTATAAATAGTAAATGTTTATTTATCTTAGGAATTCCATGGGTCTAAAATAATTTTATATTTAATGGAAATCTCAACTACCAAAGGTGGGTTTTGTTTGTTTGTTTTTTAACATTGAAACAAAGATATAATTACTGTCATGCCTTAATGATTTTTTCTCCACAGCCTGTGGGTACTTATTTTATTGACCCAAAGAAGTAACAAGAGGCTTGTTTACATGTTAAAATGCCCCAGGATCATTAACTTTCATCTTGACAACCATCAAAAATGGGTCCTTGTTTAAAATGATTAGACATTTAGGATCCAGCACCACAATTAGTGGAATACCTCTTTAAATATTATAGCACCTAGTGACTATATTGATAATGAGGAGTTGAGCTCATAAAAGACAGAGTAAATCAGTATTTAGACAAAGGTATTCTCTGGTCTGAATACTATTCACTTCCTGTACAATTTTCATTTATTATCTACTCCTCATAAACTGTTAAATCTAAGAAATACTCCTACTCTGCTGAGCATTTCTACTCTGATAAAGAAGAAAAAGCCCCTAATGTATATTTCAAAAATATATTTCACAAAGTTAATAAGATTTTGCACAGAGGCACTAGTCGAAGACAAAGGGAGAGAAAACGGGACCTCCCTTCTATAAAAATATCTGTCAAATAGTATGAGAAAGTCTTGGTTGATCTTTGCATAGAAAAGAAACCTCAGCAACTATGACAGGTGCTAAGAGAATACTGTTACTGTATGTCCTCCTGGGTACATAATGGAAGTGGAACTATTGGAAGCACATATAAAAAATAAAGTAGACACAACCCCCTCTTAAAATATCTATTCTTTGTTTATCTCTACTTATCATGATTCTCAAACTGTGGGATTAGACTTGGAGGAAATAGATGGAGGAGATTCTGAATGAATTAAGGGGAATATAACCATAGAATCTAGATTAGCATAATATAAAACCCATTTTTAAAACCTTAATAAAACCCACCGATGCATTGTAGAATTCCTGGGGCATCTTGCCCCAACTTTCCTCTTATTGTTCGCTGGAGTCCTTATCATGTATATCCCATTATTAACTTTGTTTAAAGTCTATTCTTTTATTTGAATTACTAAACGTAACCTACACCTATTTGAACATTTAAAGATCAAAGTTTGAAAAATAAATTATCAATTTATAAAGCTAATAATTCCATTGCATTTCCAACATCTAAATTTCATATAAGATTCTATTATTTTTGAAATAGAGAAAACATAACTTTATCCAATCCTTGGCATTTCTTAATTGCTTAGAGCATTATGGAAATCTTCAGAAAGGCATTTTTCAAAGTGTTATTTAGTGCATAAACAATAATATAACTTCAGAGAATCATCTGCCAGCTTGACACAGCTATTTTTCTTCATTTATATTGCCTTCTTGCTTCTATCCTCACCTCGTTCATAACTGCAAATTTGTGTGCTCATTTTTAACATAAAAGTTTATCCTGTTTATTCTGTGTTACTGCATAAACTTTATATTTAGTAGATATCTACTCATTACTGCAGGGTGGGTCCTCTGGAGGCAGATACTGAGAGTTTGGTGTGCATGATGTTTATGAGGGATTATCATCTGTAAGGGAACAGGGAGAGAGCAGGGCTGCATGCAGGGAAAGCAGAACACTGAAGGAGGCTTAATGGTATGTCTACCAACTGCGCAGGGAGCTCTGAGTGAGTACTGACTGTCCAAATGCTCCATATTGGGCCCAAATGGCTAGTCTTTTCTGCTTCGACTCCGCATAGTCATCTGATTGGGGCTGCTCTGGGCAAGGCATGACTTCAGGAAAGGCCGTTCTCGGAAGCTGAAGCAGACCGTGAACGAGCTGTCATCTGGAGGCCGCCTGCTGTCCACATTCCCTGGGGGTGGGCAGTAGATGTCTGCCACATGCATCCATCTTTGACTGCTAGTGACAGAAACCAAAGTCAAACTGGCTGGAATTCTGTTGTAAGTCCAGGCATGGCTAGACCCACATGCTCAATGGACACTAGGAGGAATCGATATTTCCTTTCTGTTTCTGTGTTGGCTTTGTTCTTGGATAAGATCTTCACTCCTGCTGAAAAATGTGGCTACCAACAGCCACAGCTGACAGAGAACACTGCTATTTTAAGATTTCCAGTAAATTTCCTGGGATTGACACTGATTCAGCAAATGTCCACCATAGGAATTTAGGGTCATGAACTGAAAGCTGTGAAGGCTGATTAATCATTGAAAAATCGAGATGCTATTACCAAAAGAAGACAAAAGGGATGTCAGATGGGCAAAAACTATGATATATTATTTTCCTTGACGCTGTTATAGGTCTAAGGGCTGAGTATCTGAGCCAAGCTAGGCCAATCAGCTCTTAATTCCTGAGATTAGAAACTAAGTGGAGATATTGACACTGAAGGTTGTTAGAGCTGAATTAGCTGAAGGTAAGTTTTTAAAGGAATTACATTTCCATAATTGTTTTCAAATCAATTTTAGCATCCTGGCTTTGTGTTCTTAGAACCTTGGTCATGTTCTTCATGTGAAAAATGGGGATAATAATGGTACCAAGAAATGGAAATGTTTTTAAATTGGGAAGAATTAAGATGTGTAAATCGCTCGGCACAGATATTGACATTTTATTATATAAATAATGTAACTTATTATTATCATTATTAGTAATAGTAATACCAGCAGTATTATAGAACATCTGTTAATCAAACAGCTATCATGGTCTAAGTAGCATGCTAGACTCTATGGAAACTACAGTTTATAGTCAGTTTGGACAAATAGACTTTGAGTATTATAGTCCCTATAGCTTTAATTTTGCATTGTATTATTGCATATTAATAAATCAGATGGTTATAAATGTACATACTTATAAATATATACATAGATATATAAATATATACATACACATACATGTATATAATGTATGTGCTTTTATGACAAAGATAAAAAGGAGAAATTATTTTAAATAATTTGACTGGTTTCTAAAATGTACATATATTTATTTAATGTAAACCATTACTTAATTTTGTATGACAATTTTCTGAACAAAAAAAAATATCAAAATATGGTCATCACAAAAGGAAGCTATATGCCTGCTACAAGTAATTATGTTAGCCATTGGTTAATATCTGTTCTTGATTTAATTAAAAGCATCAACATTTTAGTTCATAAGATGGAAAAGAAGGCAAGTCTCCATTTGAAAATAAAATGTCTATTTTTAACTAACTGGTGCCATACTCCTCCCTGACTTTAACTATATTGGTTTGTTTTCCTTTATTACAAATGGGGCGGTTTGACACCAGGATGTAAATAGGTTAGGACTTAATTGAAATTTTTCCAGGGCAGGGATTATAGCTTATTCATCTGGGTATGCTTGACAGTGCCTGCTATATAAAAGGTCTTCATATATCCACAGAATAAATAAATAAACAAAAGAGAAATGTATCTTTTTTTTTAAGTGGAGTAACAGGTGCCTGTCAAGGTCATTAGGAATATCAGGTGTGCTCTTTGACCCAGTATTTTTCTAAAAATTCTTTGTTAGTAGTCTTCAATGAGAAAAGAGTTTATGCTAGAATGTAAATTGACTATATCATAAACATACTGTTTTATCCATCTAATTTTTTTTAGCAATGCCTTCTCAATGAAGAAAACAATACAATAATTTACAATCTTGGCTCATCACAGATCAAACTGCTCACTGACTTACTATTTTAAATAGTATTGGTATAGTGTCTCTGGTCCAAGGAGCTAAACCATGATCTTACAAGCAAATCTTAATGCAGAATTTTCTATCTTCAAACATTTGGGTGATGAGGTGTGTAGCTGAAGGTCATTAAAAAAATATTTAAAAGTGAATTTCTGTCATTCCCTTCATTTTGCTGGTTGCTGTATAAAACTTTCATTGATTGTTGTAAATTACTCGGTATGAATTTGTCTTATCCACTACCTGTACTCTATGAAAACAAGCAAGGAAAATGTTGCAAGTTCTTGTCCAACATGAGTGCTTTCTTTTCCCAGTGTTATGTATCATCAGGGGGGGCTTGATCCTGAAGCCAGTTGATACCTCATCAGTAGGGCCATGGAGTCAGGAGAAGCAGTCAAGATAGGATGGGACGGGGGAAACTGTTCAACCTCTAGAGTCTACCATCCAGGAAGGAACATTCGGCTGAACACACTATATCCAAAATGATGTGGCAAAAATGGTTGAACAACAGAGAAAAATCTAGAGTGACTACAGGTATAAGGGTGCCTCCTCTAATCATGCAGAGCACAACCTGCATAACTCTATGCAGCAACCCTGCACTTGCTGGGCTGGTGTGAATACCTAAGGACTTCCAATCAAATGTTTGAGCACAGTAGCAAAAGCACAAGTGCTTGCAAATGTCAAGCATCAAGATGAACAGCAATGCTTCACCTCTGGTTGACAAACCTGTGGAGAGCAACGTCATAACAAATGGCTAACAGTGTAAAAGGTGGGGTCAAAGTATCAGGGGAAATTAGGGCTTATATAAAAAAGACTTTTTTCAGAGTTCTAGACAAATTGGCCAAAATTCATAGTAAAACTCCTGTCTTTAAAGAACAAGTGGCCCAGCAGTAAGAACCAGGGAAATCCTTCCTTCTGTGGCCTTCAGATTGGCCAGATATCCTTGTGCATACGCTATACATCTACAGGAATTATAACAGGATAATAGTCGAGTTATATTTAATAAACAGTATGGTGTGGTTATTAGCCAACCAGAATAAATATTGACTGTAGCTATGGAAACAGGTCCGAGAGGATCTCGCTGTGGCAAGAGTTAACTCTCTAGTTGCTAGAACATGGCAAGGCATTAGGGTACTGGTTCACAAACAGGGCTGTATATTGGATTAACTATACATTTTTTTGAATGCTAATACCATTCTTAGAGATTCAGATTAATTGATCTTGGGGGGTGGCCTGCCTATGGAGAGTTTAAAAGCTCCCCAGATGATTCTAGTATGTAGCAAAGTGGGAGAATTGCTGATCTGGCATTCAGAAAATGAGAAGACCAAGAATCAAAGAGCACATCGCCCTACAAGCACACGCATCTGTGTATGAAACCTTTGTTATCAATAACTTGAAAATAGCTCACTTCAGTTTCAATGGTTTGTTTTAAAATTTCGAAGAAAATGGATTATTACTATGATTTCATATTCTCTTATTATCAAAATCCCCTCATCACTCTCCGACTTCCAATTCTAGCCAATGTCAAATATTTGTCACCTGACTCTGTTTTATAACAGAGGTTATTTGCATTGCCTTATGGTTGACTCTTTATTTCACAAACTAGTGTGAAAAGGCTTAATTGCTGTAAAGTATTGACACCATTTATGAAGCAATTTTTCTTTCTTTCTTAAAGATTTTTAGTCAACGGAAAATCCTTTCAATCCTGCTCTCCTCTGCTGGAAGAAATTATGCATGGAAATTCCTTTTTCACATGCTTTCATGGAAACCCAAAATCAGTATCTGAAATGTGTTGAAATGTGTTCTACGCTAGAGCAGGTTGTGCTTCAAGCTTTGTCTTGGCTCGATACAGAAATTAAAGGCATGGGCCAATTTTTGAATTAACATGAAAATTCTTTTTTATATGCATACAAAAACATGCCTTTGAAACATCTTGCCAAAGGCTTCTTTGTCTTGTGGTTGTTATATGAAAACATGGTCATCCCAAAGGAGTGAAAAAACCCAACTGTATTCCACCTTAATCAGATTCACAATCACGTCCTAATGTAATTTGTCCTAATCCATTTCAGAGGAAGACAACCATTTATGATTCCCAGAGAAGTGTGGGAATAAATGTGGCTATATGGAAATCCCCTGAGTGTTCTATATACTATATTTACCAGTTCATAAAAAAACTAATTACATTTCTGAAAAGAAGGCTTTATGAATGCAATGTATATTCTAATGCAAAACCCTACCCCATCACCCTACAGTCATGTGGCCACATGGTCCTACCCATTTCGCATACACAGACTGTATTTTGGATTGCAGTAACTTACTTTAGAATAAAGAGCTCACGCATTACTGTATTAGCCTAATCGTATATGTTAATGTTTGAGAGACAGTCTTATTTTTAGTTGTTTAACTGGAAAAAAAAAACTAGGTAATATTTAATGTAGTAATAAATTACACCATAGTAAAAACAGAAAATGATTGGTCCCTGATTTTTTTCCCCAATGCCTTGGAAGATAAATACATTAAGTGGCTTGTTAAAAGTCCCAGCACAATTTTGTCCCTGAGAAACACAAAGCTATTGTAGAGAATGCTTCCAAGGGCAATGAATCTACAAGTTTATTCCACAATGAAATCCTTTTTCATGGGTTTTATTTTTCATTACAAGCATGTTTTTACAAAAGCAATGTTTTCTATAAACAGAACCGGTAATAGATGACACACTACTGAAGCAAGCCTTAAATGTAAATAATCAAGTGATTTTTATTTACTTTTCTGCAATAATCATGAAATCATACTGACCTAACATCTCATCATTTACTTATTTATTTTTCATGTGATGTATTTTTTTTTTTTTTTTTTTTTTACTTTATCTCTGGTCATTTGTTACTAACTTAACTACACTCTGCTCTTCTCAGTCATACAAGCTCCATCTTTCTACTTGGTCAATGATGTGTTCTCCTAGACCAAGCAGTACTCCATGTGCATGTTTTAAGGGTAGTATAATTGTTCACTGTTGTCAGGGAAAGTGATCTTTGAGGACATCTGGAAATCAGATCTTTGTTCAAAAATATGACAAAGAGTGAGTTAACAGATTGACAAACATGATTATAATTCAACTAAAAGCAATTTACATGAATTTAAATAACAAAGCTTCTCTATGCCATGAACAAAGATTAAATATACTATTTGACATTTTAATATTTGTCCATATCTCTGGTCAACATTAAAGCTTAAACATCAGGCCCCTGACTTTCTAAATACTTGGCAAATGAGCATCCTCTATTTCACCTTTCCATCCTCCACTTGCACGACCAAAGAAATACCTTAATCCTTCATCTAGTATTCTTTTCTCCTTCTTCCTCCTTCCTCTCAAGAGTCCCCAGTGACTTCTTGGGAGATGTTAATAATTATGCCTGTAGCTCAGGGACCTAAAGTAATCACAAGGCTTGGCATTAAAGGATGCTGGAATGCAAACTCAAGTGTAAAGCAACAAAGATTCAGTGCAGATATTATGAAAAGGGAATGCATTATAGCAATTACTCAGTTGGCCTGATTTCTGCCAGCCTACAGGATACAGCCAAGAGGCCAAAGCATAAACACCACCTCGATTACTCATAATGACTCATTGACATTTGGTGTTCAGGACCCAGTGGAAGTCTTTGCTCAAAGATCTGTTCTGTGGTAACAAAGCTTCCCCAAAAGAAAAACAAAGCTCGTAGACCTTTTGGCTCTTATTCAGTATGTAAGCAACTTCTCCCTGCGTCTCCCTATAAAGTTTGAAGTTACAATAAGGAGCTATGTCGAGAGAAACTTAATCATAAAATACCACGTAAAGTCGTGAAATGTTGCTAGAATGAGCAGTGAGCTCAGTTGATGAGAGTCGGTTGCAAGTGACATGAGGTTGAGAGTGTGATTGCCGGATGGGATGCTGGCACACACGCGGTCACAGTCTGTAGCCCAAATCCCCACCAGCTACCTACTAATGCTTCATTTTTATCACAGGGGCCAAATGATATAGCACAGAATCATCAATATAATTTGAGAAAATTCTAAGCGTGTGCTGTAATAAGAGTAATGCTGGCACATCAGAAATGTAGCATCATCATCAAAACGATTTGACTAAGGGTTAGAAACGGGGGGAAACTATAAATTCTTTGGAAGAAAGTTCCATTTTTCCCAGGACTGTCCCCATTTGCCTTGAACAGTCCTAGTTTAAGCATTTTTCCTGGGGTAATTATTATTATGATTTCACTCTATAATAAAACCAGTTTGAACAATGAATTACATAGTCATCCTTGTTTT
>RJWJ010006067.1:36999-64632 GCA_004363605.1 Indri indri
GGGAAAGCATTGTTAGAAGTGAAACTTACAGAATTAAAAAGTAATCCCAAACTATAAGTGGGCCAAACTTTCACTGGCTCTGACCCCTGACATCCACACAGTTGAATGGAGATAACCAAAATTATCAGATAAACTGCCCCATGTCCCAGTTGGCAGCGTAAGGCACTGGATAATGGGATCCATTGAGTGGTAAAGACATTAAGTATCTATTTAATTTAGGACATTCATGGCGTCTTATAATTGTTATGAATATTGGCAACTTTTAATTCAGGAAAAATGTAGTGTTAGTTGATGTTGTGAGTTAAAAGGTAATTGTTTCTGGTTTTCTTTTCAGAAGTTGTGTGTGTGTGTGTGTGGGGGGGGTGTTCTGCACACATGCCAGACATCTGCATGCATTTTGCTCTAGACGGTTTCCTTGGACGATGAATTAAAAGCCAGGCTTATTCATGGCAGCCAAATGTAACCATGATATGCCATCTTCTCGCTTATTACCAATTGTGGCAGCAGAGTAGATTGTGAAACAATCTGCATCAATTATTTGACTAGATAAAATGTTCATCTTAAGTGAAATTAGGGACACATTTTTAGGGAAGCTTCAGGGAACGGAAACTAAAGCCCTAAATAATTATCGTAATCAACACTGCTGCTTGTTGCAGCAGCTAATAAACTATTTGCAGCAACAATGTGAACATTTTTTCTTTTCTTTCTAGCAGTTCAGTTTGAGGCCCACATACCTAGATTATGGCAATGACTGTCTTGGAACTAGCTTTGTTGGTTTAATCACTCCCTAAACAGCTAAATGTATTTGTACTTTACATCTTTTCCATGTTAAGGTTATTTATTATTAAATGATACTAGCATCATCTTGGGCTGTAAACCATACAATTTAATTGCATGTGTTTCTTGAAATTTGCAATAGTGTTGGTAACCTGTTCCCACTTTTTCCTTTAATTTAAGGCATAAAATTACTAGAGAACAACTGAAGTAGCTTGCTTTGGTTTGATTTAGTGCTTTAGTTCCTAACCCATAAGGGAAGTGACTGAGACCCAAACATTTTTTTTCAATTAATTTGATTTTGAAACTTGCAGGAAGCTGTCACAATGATTTCGAAACTGTTTTCTCTAAAACAGTACATGTAATCTTTGATACAACTGGGCCAATTAGACACATTGTAAAACAAGTGCAGGAATAGAAAATTAGGTCAGCTGAATGGTTCAGCGGTGACAATAAAATGTTGTGCATGAATATTTTCAAATACTTAATATAGTAATTGCCACAAAAATAAGCCCCGTGAAAGGAACCTGAGAGTCCCTGAGTACTAATTCATTTCACTTGCAACAGTGGGGATAGACAAGCGGCTTCACTTTACACTTCCAAGGAAGAGGAGAGATCCAGACCTGTCTCCAAGACTCTTCGGATACAAATTTGGCCAATGAAGTAAATTGGGCACTCAATTAGGCCATAAACAATTACTCAAATTTAGAAATAAACTTACTGATGAGGCCAAGCAAAATAATTGACCTCATGGCCCCACAAACGTACATATCAAAGCCAAATTAAAGTGGTTATTTTTCAAATAACTTTATGACTTGGTTATATATCCACACACATACATCAATTTTGATCATCCAGCCCTGAAACTTAGTTTGTTAAATACTAATTTTGTTTTCATATACACAGTCATCATCCTATTCCATAATCTACGCTGTGTAGGCCCAGGATCTTTCTATCAATAGAACAATATAGCTATTCATATCTGTATTTTATAATTTATATACAATTTCTTTATTCATCAAGTGTTTATTAAGCATCTACTATATGCCAGCCTCATTCTAAGGGCGGAGGATAAAATGATGGGAAAGATAACCGAAGGCCCTACATACCGAATTTTTGGTCAAGCCAGGAAGATGAACAGCTAAGCAAATAGTAACAAGAACTTTAGTAAGGATTTTGATAATGGAAGTCAAAGTCACATTGGGAGCACAAAGGAGCGCATCACCTAGTCTGGGGGTGGGAGGGTGTGCAGGGGGAGGTTTGATAGAGGAAGCTAGCTGGAGAAAATGACGTTAGAGAGGGACTTGAAGGAGTTAGCTAGGGAATGTGAGTGGCACCGGGTGGCCCCTAGATGCAGCTTCTCAATTGATTTTTCTTCCTGTACATGGTGCTCCCTCATCCCAGAGTTTCCTATGTTCCAGTGACAACTTAAGAAAGTACTCAAAACCTGGCCTCTCCAGGCTAGAGCCCACTTTGGAATATGTATGTTAGCCTACAGTGTTGATGTTATTTATAACTGCATTAATCAACATTTAAAGGTTAAGATATCTTCCATAGAAATCTGCACTTTTGGCTTCTGTGGAAAAACTGGCAACCGTGCACTTGCCTTTTTGAATAGCAGTTAACCCCGTTGACCGAACAGGAACTCTCCAGTACCCCACAGCTCTGTCATGCTTCACTAATCCTCAGTGCGAATGAGCGTCACAATGTTTCATGTTTCACCCGATCTGCTTCACCCATTTAGGTCACTTTCCTAACACCCATGAGCATTTCGGCTTGAGACTTACTCTTAAAGCTACTCCAGGTTTTAAGTAAAAGAAACACCTGATACTTTATAGCATTTGGGTGTTTAGTTGAGGTGATCCTTCATCACTGGAGGGTATACGTGTGTGGAAATAGCCCATAGATATTTAATTCACATTGTTAATATACGGGAAACATCACCGTGGCCTTTTCTTTTAGCAGCTCTGTTTTTCTTGTTCATACCTTTCCCGCATACTTACATGCAATTTTGTTATTGTTCTCAATTGAACTGTGTATCATTTGCTTAAACAAGATAGACACTCAAATATACACAGTGTCTTTTTTTAAGTAAATGGATATGCATGAACTATAAAGAAAATAAGATTAAAAAAGAATCTTAAACATACTCAACCTTCAAATATTTGTGCTTTGTGAGTGATTCTGGAAGCCTGTCTAGGCAGGCAGCAAGTTCATTGAGGAATGTTTTGAGGCAGCCGGCACAAACCCTCGTACCTGGTTGTTCAGATGAACAATGTGAAGGACGTTGCAAAATGAACAATGTGGTAAAGGCTTCTGGACGACTCCTAGGGGCGGCGCCTCCACACTGGGCAAGTAGTAATACGCCAGGCTTAGTGACCTCATTCGCCACGCACTGTACTCTTCACTGTCTTCCTGGGCACCCTTGACCTATGTACCAGACATTTGGAATTAAATTGAAAATCATGAGAAATGATGGACATTTCAAGTTTGTATTTTTTTTGATTGTTCATTTAAAATAGGAAAAATTGAGTGTTATCTGAGGTAGAAAAACATTTTCTTACTGGCTAGGAATTCTGAATTCCTGACACAAAACCATTCCTGCTTAAATGACCACAGAAGGCATTTGACTTGACTTGGTATGAAGCATGATGCACCACTAGGAAACACTGTGTGGGCAGAAGAGAGCAGTGACTTGGGAAGGGGTGAGAGGATTGTCTTTCCAGCACAATATTGCTCAGGGGAGCTCCGTTAGGAAGGGGAGGGCGGAGAAGTGAAGAAGGCAGGAGGCCGAGTCTGCAGTCCTTGGGCTGGATCAGGTCGATTGGCATTCAGCATCCACTTCTACCTCCGTCCTATGTCCCAGCCACCCCCGCTTTCTATAGAGCTGCAAAGTTGAAATCTGTGTTTCCTAGACTATCTTAGAGGTAGGGTTCTAGACAGGAACCAAGTCTTTCTAATCTGATGTGCTTTCAGAAAATCTGGAAGGTAAAGACACACTAAGGCTAACTTCTTGATGTTGATGCTCACACAAAGAAAGGCCATGGAATGTGAGTGTTGATAGACTTTTGCAAAGGCCAGACCCAGCGCCGTGGTGGCTCCCTGATGCCTGAGTTGCACCTGTTTGCTCTTAACTGAGTAGTTCTAGGGTTGCCTTCTTGTTTCCTGTCCCCCCATTCTCCCTCGTTATTTTTAAGCCCTTTTTCTTTAAAATACCTGGAGTTATCTCTATTTTTTACAGTGAACTTTGACTAAAATATTTCCAGAATTTGAAAATAACCCATCCTGTTGCATAGTTGTCTACAAAGGAGCTAGGATGGCTTTGGTCATTGTTTGGGAAGATCTATCTGTAAATAGAATAATCTGGGTTTTTGGTTTAAAGGAGAAGGCTACAAGGGAAAGGGCAGGCAGAACTTGGGTGCAACCTCAAATAAATAGTCAAATAATAAAAGTTATGTCAGGGCAACACATATGAAGTAATAAAAAAAATTAAAGAAAAGTTAGGCTAAAGCATTATTCCATTGGTTGAATAAATAATGGCAAGAAGGTAAAGAAAATTCTATAACAGATGAGCTTTATAAAAACAAACCCCAGGCCCTTGATTACAGCAGGCAGAAGAAAATAGAGAAGTGAGAAAATCAATTTGTAATGTCTGGACTGGAGATCCCATATCAGGAGGCGTGACTTAACTGCAGAGGAGTGAGTGAGACAGAACCTGACCTTGATAGGATTGGAGCAAGAACTAGCGCAGTACTCGTATACCAGGTAGGAACAGCAACTCAGGGAGCTGATCCGGAACATTGACATCTGGCCTGTCACAGTGAGAAGTCTGCCGAGACAGTATGCACGTCCGATGCTATGGGAACAGGTAGCGTGGGAGTGGACAAAGGAAGAGGTAAGGGGGTATGGAAAGGAGAGGAAAGCATGAGGGAAGAAGCCTATCACTTTTATTGTAAGAAAATTCTTCAAATATGTGCCCAGCAGTTGAGTAAAAGTCTACAAAATTGAGTGATCCTACCCCCTGCGACAAGAGAGAAGGCCCTCTTAGTCATCTCCAAAGAACTGAAGAAAATATTTTTAAAGAGTAAGTGTCAGCAGAACATTTTTTGCCCAAAATATTTATTCAAATATTATTCTCATGCTATTCTCAACTTCGGTAATTTATTATTTTGGAAAATAGCACCAAAACATTTTTGAGGACCAGGGATAGGCAGATAAAAATTTTAAATTGAGGTAGCTTGATGCAAATAAAATATCTGGACAGCAAAACTAACCTTCAGACATTGTCATCAAACAGCTGAGTGTATTTGGACAATCGGTTAAGTTTTTATGGCCTCCAACATTTCTGATAAAAAAGGAAGAGATTTGGGTTATGCCATCGTTATGAGCAAATAAAGACCAATTTAAAATTATATGCTTCAATTTTCTTTTTAAATAAGAAAAAAGTCCAGTGATAATATCCATTTCTGGCAATGATGTTAAGAAACTCACGTGTACATCATGCTTGGTCATACAAATTTGTTCAAACATTCCGGAAATAATTCGTAGACTTCAAAACGTATAATTCGAACACATGATGCCATATTTTAGAATTTACTCTAAGAAAATGATTTTTGAAATGTGGCAACACCATATGACAAAAGTATCCATCACATTATTTTAGTATTAGAGAATCACACATATTTAGGTTAATATAATAAATTGAAAGGAGTGTTATTCAGATAGTAAAATCATCTTTAAAAGACATTGTAGATGTATAGAATTGTGTATACTGCAATATTACATAAAAAAGCAAATGCGAAATTAAATACAAAGGCTGTCCAGAAAGTATCTAGCCATTGTTAATGAGAACGGTTACATAGCTGGATGCTTTCCGGACAGCCCTTGTATATACAACTATGTAAAAATGGACAAAGAGAAGTTTCCTAGGGAAAAAAATACTCCATGATCTTATCTTCTCATTGAACTTAGGGATTTGAGCTCCAAAGCATCACCCCCACCATCACCCATGCTTACCTTCCTCACTGAGCAGCTTTTATCACATGATGAGGGGAGTGTCCATGGAGCTCTTCCCAGTGCATATAGCTGGCTGGTGGGTTCACCGACCTTGCATGGGGGATCCAATCTACCATGCCCACCTCTCTGAGCTTTATATTCCCTTATCCCTTCCATGCACTTTCAGCTTCTCCACCTCATTTACCACAGGCCAGTGCCATGGCCAAGCCTCCAAGCAGCCATCCCATCAATGAATTAAGACAGACTCAGATATCGTTGCCAGCATGTTAAATCCTATGCCACTAAAAGGTACCCAATAATAATGATCACTCCTCTAGCTAGTCTTATATTCTGGACCTCCTGTGTCAACACCTTCATTCATTCCCATACATATCCTTCCTTTCCCTGCTCATTCATATTACCCAGGACCTGTGATTGATTTGATGAATACTCCATTGCTTCCCAACCTGTGCAAGGACGATACTTTCCAACTTAAGCCATGCTGACAGCTGATTCTAGTTATTGGACTACAAATAATAAGGGAAGAAAAGGCAAGTCTTAAAGAAAAAGAGCAGTATTTTGTAAGGTTTCTGCCTCATGTGTGAGTTCTTTTTAGAGCCTCCAGGCAAAGGGAGGTTGTTTTTTTTTTTTTGTTTTAAGCAGGTGGCAGGTGCCATTTCTATTAGCTTAAAGGATTCAAGTGATTCTGGGGATAAAGGGTTCTCAAGCGCACACCCAAATGCCTTATCTCAGGTCTTCCAGCCCCTTTCCTTCCCTGTTAGACTTGACTTTAACAAGGAAGATGTGCTTGAGCTATAAATTGAGTATCCTTGTTAATGCCACCTATCGTTATCTTTTATCAAAATTTTTATAGCAAAACTCAACCAACTCTGTAATTCTTACATGACCGTTTATCACCATATTGTTCAGGTACTGACGCTTCCTTTCCCTTGTGCCTTATCATATTCCAGCACAGGTGAGAGAGTTAGTGATTGTGACCTGAGGGTTAACACTGCCCTATTTATTGCCATTATTAGAACCTGCTGCCATCCTATCAGTGCATGATCCAACTCCAGCATGCCATCATGATGGTCTGCTTTCTAGTGCACTGTCATAGTTTAGGCTCCCCCAAAGGCAGGTACCAAGGCAGGATTTTGGTCAATGTAGTTTTTTGGGGAGGTGGTCACAGGGAGCATGGTGACATAGTGAAGAGGAGTGGAAGGGAATGATGTGGGAATAAAGGGCTACCACTATGGGGAATTAAGCTCAGTCCCACCTGTCTCAGAGACTAAGTAGAACCTATTTCAGACTAATCCCACTGAAATGCAAGGAAGCTGGCATATTTATCTACCAACTCCCATCTCTTTTTTATTGAGGACCATTCTTAGGACATTGACTTCTGATTGCATCCACAGCTAGAGAATGCTCTGGAGCAGAAGAATGTAGGAAGCCATTGACCTTGAATATAACTGTCTGCAAGTTCTTTTGAGGGTGAACTAGAGGGATATGGGTAGAGTACTAATCGTGTAGCTAGGAAACATCTCCAATGGAGAAAAAAACCACATTCTCAGTTAACTCATATTTATGAACACTCTGGTGTGCTTCACAATATTTGACACCACAAAAGTTGCTTAGCTGACGCACTAAAAATATTTGGCACGATCCTAGGAATCCCTGCAAGGTCATTCTTCAGGAAATGAGCAATATTAAGAAGGCATCTGAGTTGGAGCTCTGAATCACTCTCAGGATGCGAAGATGGATTTTTGCTTAGAGACTACAGAATCACTGAGAAATGGATAAACTGAAAAAAAGGAATAGGTAAGCCCTTACAGCAACAAAGAATGAAAGAAAGTAGAGAAAAGGAAGCATTTTAATATACTGTTTAAACTCCTACTCTTTCCTTAATATACACCTTTATCATGTGCATGTGTATTTATGTGTGTGTTCATGTCAAACATATAGAATATATTAAACATGCATAGATGATGCACACACCCATTGTAAAATCATTTATATATATGCATTTGCATCCTTGTTAAAAAATTAACTTTGTATCTTTTTCACTAGACCCAAAACATCTTGGTTAAGACTCGAAGCCAAAATATGATGATCTCAACTTTTCCTCCTGAAGATCTATGATCTACAAAAAGAAATTATTAAAATAAATGAATGGAAGGGTAGATAGATAAATAGGTAGACACAGAGAATATAAATTATATAGTTATATATCATTAAAATATGGAAAGGTCTTATGGCAGAGCAGAAGACAGAGTACGTGTATTTTAGAGTGTCATGTAGTCTTTATGAAGATTGCATCTGAGTGAGCCTTAAACAACAGTTAGAAATGTGGGCATGTGGACAATGATGGGAACAGGGGGCTGCTCATGTGGAGCAAATAGCTTAAGCAATGAGTCCAAAGAATATATGAACTAAAACAATAATAATAACAAGAAGCTTTGTATTTCAGAACTCATTTTCCTAGGAATTATTGCACAAGATTGTAGCCAAAATATGTCCCATGGTCAAATGCCTACTTCTCATGTTTCTTTGAGTCTAAGACGAGATAACAGATAATGTGTAAAATTGTATATAATTACAGTAAAAGGCTAGTGCTGGTGAAATGGCCACAAGGGGTATTAAAGTAACATATGGCTGAGTGACGCTTCCTGGCTCCTTCCTCCTGGCGCACCTTGTTAGCTAAGGGGGTAAAAAAAGTCAGGAGCAGAGTGTTGTCCATTGCTGGTTGTTGTCCCCTTCTTGGCTGATTTCCATTTTGACCTTTTGGGGTTCAGGCTGTTTCCAGACTTCATTTGCACACCCTTTTCTCCTCTCTCCCTGGCTTAGCACTCAGTGTTTCCACAGCAGATTAATGACAGCTAATAATATCTGATATATCTGGACATTGCCACATAATGAGTTGCAGTCCCACTGGGTCCCAGAAGTGTCACCACTAACAAATTCGCCAGACCTGCACATAATTAGCATGTAAAGGGAGTGATCGGGCAGTAAATCTGTAGGGAAGATGGATAGCCCTGGAGAGAAAATATAAGAGAGGAAAAAATCCCTCCTTATCATGCCTTACTAAATATATGTTTCTTGGCAAGAATATTTTCTTGATAACAAACTGTGGACAGGTTACCTTAACAGTAACATTATTCCTTCTGTGGCTGATAGGCAGAATTTCATTATGTCACTGCTAATGTTTCAATATTTCTGCAAAATGTCACCATATGCAAATTAGGAGAGGTTAGGGTTTCCCTTGCAGTTTTCTCTAAAGATGCAAGACCCCCTTTCCACAGGGGCCTGGTGCTCACTTCCCTACTCTTTGACAGCCTTGGATTTAGTGAAGAAACCTGCAGAAACTTTGCTCTTACCCCACCAAAGCTAAATGAAATGCATATATATTCACAGACATTGCCCTGCAAACTAAAAATGGAATGTCTACTAAGAGGGAAAAATGAAAAGACAGAATACATCCAGAAACCACGTGTGCCTAGTGTGATTACCAACCTGAAGACATATTTCTCACATGATACTGAGCATTTAAACCCACCTGGTCATTATAGGTTTTGTCTCACACCTTCAGAACAAAAATGGAAATGTTTCTGATTGCATTCAGTGGGACATGAGAGCTTTGCCCTGATCCTTCAAACCCAGCACACAAGTCCATGCCCTAGTAAGGTGTGCTACTTGAAAGAAAACAGAACAAAAAAAGTATGACTATGAAAAGAAACCTGTTGAGAGAGACACTTCTGAAATTTGGGTGGACCCTTTTCCTGCAGGAGAGTTGTTAGGACACAGAGCCAGAGGGCCGAGGTAAAAGTATGACGAAGTTCTAACAACCATGTCACAGAAAGAGCATTTGTGCCCTGGGCCTCGGAAAAACGTGTTCATGGAGGCTCTTTCCCTCTCTTTGATCTTTGACTTGGGACGAGTGGCTAGTGTCAGCCCTCTATTTTACACCTCACAATTCTTCCAGGTGCCATCGGCATGGGAGGAGAATCATCTCTGAAAGCAGCCTTCCGAGAAGATAGTCCCAGACGCTCAGGGCAATATCATAGGCAGTCAGCACGTGCAGCCTGCTAATTACCCCGCAAGGTGATCAATGAGGACCCTGAAGGCAGAGACTCTTCTTCACCCCTCGACTCACTGTGTTCAGGCTTCTGCCCTTCAATGGCCCTGAAATGTGACATTGGTGACCTCCAAAGCAGTCCCTTGTAGGCTGTTTAAAAAGTTATTTTCACATTCTGTATCTTTAGTGGGAAATTCCATTCACACACATGGCTTTGACTACCCTTATACCTGCCAATTCCCAAATGCACATTCCCAAATCAGATCTTCCTCCTGAACTCAAGACCCATTTAACCAATGGTCTACAGAACATCTATTCCAGAATGGCCCAAAGGCTTCCCGATCTTACTGTGTCTAAAATTCAACTTCTGTGTCACCCAACCCAAACTCTCTCTTACTACACCGAAAAATGTGATGGTATCAAAACGCATGTGGTGTCCAAAGCCATTCGAGCCATCATGTTCCTGCACCCTAGCATTCAGTCAGTGACACAGTTTTCTTAAATGACTCTCATCTCCATCCTCTTTGCTTCAGCTGCTCACTCTGTTACCCTTGCTTTCTCTCCTAGATTACAGAACATGTGACATGGGTCCCCTGATTCAAGTCTTATATTTTATCCATCTTTCATGATCTTTCTAAAACCCAAATGCAACCACGTTATTCATTCACAATAAGCCCTTCAGGAGCTCCCTATTGTTGAAATTATCAAGCTTAAAGCCCTAAATTCCTCAAACTAGCAGGCATAGTCTGGCTCCTGAATTTTTGCCTGCCTTACTTGGTTTTTGTTTGTTTCTGTTGTTAGACATACAGACTCTCAGGCCCTACCTCTGTCCTATTGCATCTGGAACTGAATTTTAAGACAATTCCCCGGTGATTCAAAGTCACATTTGAAGGCTGAGAAGCACAAACCTAGCACACTAGTTCTCAAACTCGGCTATGCACTGGAATCACTTGGGAGGCTTTTAAAACTTATGATGCCTGGGTCCTGTTCCCAGAGATTCTAATTTAATGATTTCTTAGGACATCAAAAACATAATTATTAATACCAAGGGAAAAAATCAGACTTTATCAACACTAAAAACATTTGCTCTTTGAAAGACACAATTAGGAGAATTGAGAAAAGCCACAGACTGGAAGAAAATATTTATAGATCATCTATCTAATATAGATCTTGAATACGGTGTATATAAAAAAGAGTTGAAACACAAAAACAAGAAGACAGCCTAATTTTTAAAAATTGGCAAAAGATTGGAGCAGACAGTTCACCAAAGTTGATCTATGAATAGCCCATAAGCACATAGAAAAGTGAGCGACATCATTAATCATCAGAGAAACGCAAGTTAAAACCACGGTAAGATACCACTACGCCATTAACAGAATGGTTGAAAATAAGAAAGGCCATCTTTCCCAGTGTTGGCAAGGATGTAGAAGAATTGGGACTCTCAAACATTGCTGGTGAGAGTATAAAATGGTCCCACCACTGTGGCACACAGTAGGCAGTTTTTTAAAATGTTGAGCGTGCACTTACCCTGAGGCTCAGCCATTGTGCTTCCAGGTATTTACTCAAGAGAAAAGGAAACGCTCATGCATACAAAGAATTGTACACAGAGGATTGTAGTAGCTTTATCTGTAATAGTCCAAACCTGGAAAAAAACAAAACAAAAAGAAATTTCAATAAGATGAAAGAATAAACAAGTTGTGGTATATATGGGACACTATTCAGCACTAGGAAACTGTGGTCCCGACTCCCAGGCCGCTGATCGGTACCAGTCTGTGGCCTGTAGGAACCCGGCTGCACAGCAGGAGGTGAGCAGCAGGTGAGTGAGGGAAGTTTCATCTGTATTTACAGCCGTTCCCCAATACTGGCATCACCACCTGAGCTCCGCCTCTGTCAGATCAGCAGCGGCATTAGATTCTCATAGGAGCACAAATCCTACTGTAAACCGCGCATGTGAGGGACCTAGGCTGCACACTCCTTATGAGAATCTACTGCCTGATGATCTGAGGTGGGCCCGAGGTGGTGATGCTAGCGCTGGGGAGTGGCTCCAATACAGATTATCATTAGCAGAGAAGTGTGACTGCATAATAAATGTAACGTGCTTGAATTATCCTGAAACCAACCCCCATCCCTGGTCCATGGAAAAATTGCCTTCCACAAAACTGATCCTCGGTGCCAAAAAGGTTGGGGACCGCTGCTGTAAAAGAATGGACCATTGATACATGCAACATAGATGGATCTCAAAATAATTACACCGAATTGAAATAAGTCCAAACAAAAAGAATACCTTATGCTATCACTTGAGTAAAACTTAAGAAAATAAAAACCAATCCATTATTTTATAAGGCAGATCAGTGGTTGCTTGGTGATGGGGTAAGGAGGGCTGGGAGAGCCTACAGAGAGACAAGACAGAATGTCTGGGGTTGACAGATATGTTCACTAGCTTGATTGTGGGGATGGTTTTACCAGTGTACGCATGTGTCAAGACTTAATAAATTGTGCACTTTAAATATATGCAGTGTATTGCATGTTAATTATATCTCAGTGAAGCGGTTCAAAGAAATCACAGTGCCAATGCCTATTGTGTGTGTGTATATATATGTCCTATAACAATTAAATCAGCTTTATTTTTTTTTGCTCTAAGAATACATTATATTCCAACAATTCAGAAATACTCAGTTTCTTTCCCCTGCATCACACATCTCCTTGAATTTCCCTGTGCCTTCCCCACATGATTTCTGTTTAGAAAACTGTCCATACATAAAGGTTCCAATCAAGGCAGAGGTGGTGGCACACACGTGTAGTCCCAACAACTCTGGAGGCTGAGATAGGAGGATCCCGTGAGCCCAGAAATTTGAGGTCAGCCTGGGCAACACAGTGAGACCCCATCTCTAAAACAAACAAACAAAAGATTCCAATCAGTAGTCATTTCCTACCTGACATCTCCCTAGGTCCTTCTTGAGTAGCTTGGGTGGTTTTGTTCTTTATGGCTTTCCATATTTATAACAGGTAAGCCACTTCTTTAAGACTTTTCTACGTCTGCCTCCTGTATTAAATTAGATGATGATCTTTTTGTGGGAAGGGACTTACCATGATTCATGTATAATATTTGCCAAGTGCTAAAGAATATCAGTGCAGAGAAAAAAGTGGGCAGTGTTGGCCTGAGCCACAGCATTTGTGAGTAAATAAACTCTGGCAGTGGCAAAGGACACAGGGTTGATGAGCAGGTTTCAGGATACCATAAGGTCCCCTAAGTCTTGGTGGTCATTAAGAAGAAATCTTTTTTGTGTTTTTTAGGGAAGTTTCTTGCCTCAAACGACAAACAGAACTAATTCATAGAGATTACTTATAGATTAAGAGAGATTATAAGCATTTTTATCTCCAGCACCCTTCTTCAATCACTATTCTCCTTGAAATGTAAATGCTAGCAGAGGCAGCCCTTATGACAGAAAGAGTCCCCTATGTACCATAATGTTGGTTTCTCCTATTTGAGAAGCTGAATGTCTTCCTCAGTTTTCTCTGCATATTTAAGTCTTAGACATCTTTCCAAGCACAAATCATAGCATATCCAGCCCATAAAACCTCTCTCTACTGCTACCCATAATAATTTTTTTCCTTCTCTTGATTCTTTGCAATAATAATTAACATATAGCTTGATACTTACACAAGCAAATTTTTTTTTTAAAGATAACCAGTAACACAGGAGAATAAATGATTCCTTCAGCAAGAAGATTGAAAACAATTTGAGATCGGGAAGCACTCATTACTGCATCTTCTATCAAACCACGACCGTGAACTGCAATGCCCTGAAATAGCATTTAAAGGGAATTTAAAAACAGTAACTCTGAAAACATGTTGGTCTCTTAGTGAGGTGGTCAAATAAATATGCTGCTTAAAATTATTCAAAAGAGACAAAATCTTATGCAAAGTCTAGGTTCAAAAGCAAATTTTTGTAGTAAACAGTTAAAAGATAAACAATTTAGTAAATGAATCAGTTGCAGGGTAAAATCACCATTTTGTGAGTCTGAATTCAAGAAAAGAGACAAGTATCCATCACACTGTTTCTGGTGGGGAAGAGAAACATTCACAGGAACTTGATGAACTAGATAAATTCTCAGACCTTGAGATTATTTTGAATTATTTGTAAATTATAACTTGTTATCTATTATTGTGATTATTTGATGCTAATAATAGCCACTATTTATTGAACAATTGTGCCAAATACTATAATAACCACTTCACATTTTTAAGCATATTTATTCCTCCCTCAGTCCTATGAGGAGGGTTCCATTAGACTTCCCGTTTCTCAGGAGGTTGAATTTGAATCAGTTCACCTATGGTGATCTTTCAGTATTTCCTATCCAGCCAGATTTCCAGGTTAGAAATTTGGAATTGAACTTGACATTTCCCATACCTCATATCCTACCCAAGTTAACCCATTGCAAAATCCTGTCACCTTTATTTTGTATTTCCAGTATCTCTCAAGAACATCCATTCCTCCCCACGCCTCCCCACCCCCACCGTACACCCGGCTGTCTCTGGGTCTCATCCGATCGCCTCTCCCTGTTTTCACACTCACTCTTCACCACTCTCCAACCAGTTCCCAAAGCTGCATCCAAAGTAGTCTTTTTCACCCCCAGTCACAAACATGCTCACATAACCCTTCTCTAACAGAAAGTTGAAAGTCTGGAATTGGGAAGCCATCCAGCAGCTTGCGTGAAGGTCATTATCTTATCACGCTCTTGACCATGGCCTCAAGAAGGCTACATTACAGACATCATTTTGAAGCATGCATAAATAAATAAACAAAAAGATAAAGTAAAATGGAACTGTGCAATTCATCTTAGCATCTTCCCATGATTGAGGACAACTACAGTTAGTGTGTTTTGAACACTTAGGGCACATCAGCCCTTAATTCATGTAATCTCAACAGTCATCGGAAGCAGGTTCTTAAATTTATTCTACAGGTGATTCCAGTGCAGCTCTGACTTGTTAAGGAACTTGCCTATAGTCACATAGCTAGTAAGTGGCAGAACTGAATTAGAACTCAGGAGTGCCACACGTTGTCAAGCCTGCGTTCTAGACCACTGTGTGAGTGGTTCTCAGCCCCACCTGACTCAGTACTCCATTTAATAATGGATATTGTTTAATTTCTGCTTTACCGTCATGAAATAAATTTTAGGATAATATAAGCTGTCAAAAAATGTAATCAAAAACGTTAGTATAAAGCTCTAAGTGTAGTGTAAAGAAACAATAAAAAGAAAATATTTCACAATTAATAATGTGCATTTTATTATGTAAATGTTCAGGCACAACAATAGCAGAAGACATAGCAAGGAAGTCATATGTTTACAGCTAAAATGCCCTGAATGTGACAGTTTTAAATGAAAATGATACAGATGAGCTATCTTGGGGACTGAATGATGTTGTTAGTGATGTTATTTCCTAAAACGGTGAGCAAATCTTGATAATTTCCCAAAGGAAACAAAGTGACCTCTTTTCTCAATTTACGTGGCAATTGTGTTCCCAGAAAATTCGATGCCTGTCAACACTGAGTAAAAACAGCAATAATAACAAACAACAGCAACAACTTTTGGTTCATATGTTACTCAAGTCAGGATCTAGAAGTCACGTGACTCACGGGCAAGTCCTCGGAGGGCAAGACTGAACCACACGGTGTTGTGATAACTAGGTCCTCTGGCTTCTGCCCCCTAAATGCTACTGGTTGAGTATCCCTGATCGGAAATGCTTGGGACCAGAAGTATTTCAAATTTCAGATGTTTTTGGATTCGGGATACTCGACTGTATCAATCACTGTGATAACTAATAACTCTTCACCCAACATATTCTAAGTGTCCCTACAGGCAGTGCCACGTCCATCGTCACTCTTCTACAAACTTATGAAGCATATGACCCTCTTGATAATAAAGAGCCCAATTTCTTACTTTAACTAGGAATCACAGGCTCATTATTCACGTAAAAACAGCATTATATTATTTAAAATAATGAACATCTGTTATACAAATGGGACTAACAAGGGATTCAAGTTTAACCAGAAATTGATACTACAAAGAAAATATACCTCTTATTCAGAGGCCACCATTACATTTGGGATCTGAGAAGCTTCTTTGGAATAGAGTTGAGAAAGTCTAATAATCAACAAATGCACAACTAATAGAGATGGAATGGTTACTTAGAACTTTTTAAATGTTTTATGTTTTCTATTAAATATAATTTTTGAATAAATGTGTAACTTTGCAAGGTTAATTATTTGAGGGTGCTCTGCCATGCTTGACTGCATCAATATCATTTGGTTTGATCAACAGAAAATTTCTTTTGCAAAGTCATTCTTTCACAGGTCACTTTTCCTGTTTTCTAGCATGAAATTCCATGTATCCATTGCTTTGAAAAGTAATGCCTACTGTTTCTGTATTATATTCATAAATATGTATAGTTTATGTATATATACATCCATATTCATGTATAACAAAAAACCTTTGCAAATAGTTCTGTTTTTAGTGTACAGTGAAGAAATGTCAAAAATGAACAAAAGTCAAAAAATTTATATAATTACTTGATTTGATCCTTATGATAACCTGAAATGTGGATATTAGTAACTTCATCATGCAGATAAGGACACTGGTACTCAGAGAAGGTGAGTAGTTTCTCCAAGGCCATGAACCAGGAAAGAGGCAAACCACAGTTCCAAGCCATCTCTGACTTTAGAGCCTGTGCCCTTTCTACTAGACCATGCTTTGCAAATAAATTCAATAATGCTCAGTTGGACTCAGGACACTAATTCATTTCACCAAAGAAAAATCAACAGAAATTGTACCCTTACGGTGAACCCAGAAGCTTATGAAAGCAAATCTGATTGGAAATGTCCAACCACCCACCCATGACTTCCTGCAAGGCACCTCTGAAGAAGCAGAATGATCCAAGGAAAATATCTTTCAAACTGGTATTCTAGAGCTCAAAATCAAATCTAAGATGAATGGTCTTATCTTTGGAAGTAAAAAAATAAAAGATCTTCACTTTTTAACATTTTAAAAGACTTTAAAAACTATGGTTATAAAGACTTTAGAAATATGGGGAAAAAAAACCTTTAATAGAAAATGGAAAAAAATTAAAATTCCAAATTATATGTACTCATTGATTGAAAAAATATGTACCCATAGAAAAAAGTGGAAAAAAATAAAACCCAAAGCACCAGTGTTTATATTTCAATAACAAGAAGAGTAGCTTCGGTGAGCATAGTGTGTTCCAGCCTCTGTTCACTCTTTAAAACTAACTTACATCTCAAAAATTCTTTGCCTAGGCCAGTGTCTGAAAGGGTCTTCCCAACATCTTCTAGAATTCTTAAGGTTTCATGCCTTAGGTTTAAGTCTGTTATCCATCTTGAATTGATTTTTGTGAGAGGTGAGAGGTGGGGATCCAGTTTCATTCTTCTGCATGTAGCTATCTAGTTTTCCCAGCACAATTTATTGAAAAGAGATTCTTTTCCCCAGTGTGTATTTTTGTCTGCTTTGTCAAAGATTAGATTACCATATGCAGATGGTTTCATCTCTGGATTCTCAGTCCTGTTCCAAAGGTCTATGTCTCTGTTCTTGTGCCATTGCCATGCTGTTTTAGTTATTATAGCCTTGTAGTACAGTTTGAAGTCTGGTAGACTGATACCTTCCAGTTTGTTCTTTTTACTTAAGATTGCTTTGGCTATCCGAGGTCTTTTCTGGTTCCATAAAAGCATAGAATTATTTTTTCTAGATCTGTAAAGAATGACTATGGTACTTTGATAGGGGTTGTATTAATTCTGTAGATCACTTTAGGTAGCATGGACATTTTAATGATATTGATTCTACTAATCCATGAGCAAGGTAGATTTTTCCATCTGTTTACATCTTCTACAGTTTCTTTTCTTAGTGTTTCTTAGTTTTCCCTGTATATGTCTCTCACATCTTTCATTAAATATATTTCTAGATATTTAATTTTCTTTGAGGCTATTGTAAAAGGTATTGCATTTTTTATTTGAATTTCGGCTTGACTATTATTGGTGTATATGAATGCCTCTGATTTGTGTGTATTGATTTTATGTCCTGAGACTTAAGCAATCACCGCAGCAACAAAAATAAATAAATGGGATCTGACCAAATTAAAAAGCTTTTGCGCAGCCAAGGAAACTACCATTAGAGCAAATAGGCAGCCTACAGAATGGGAGAAAATATTTGCTCTCTACACATCTGATAAAGGGTTGATAATAAGAATCTATCTAGAACTTAAAAAAATCAACAAGAAAAAATCAAACAACCCCATCAATAAATGGACAAAGGAAATGAACAGAAACTTTTCAAAAGAAGACAGAATAATGGCCAGCAAACATATAAAAAAAATGCTCAACATCTCTAATCATTAGAGAAATGCGAATCGAAACCACAATGAGATATCACCTAACCCCAGTGGGATTGGTCTCTATCAAAAAAATCCCAAAACAACAAATGCTGGCGAGGATGTGGAGAGACAGGAACACTCTTACACTGCTGGTGGGACTGCAAATTAGTGCAACCTCTGCAGAAAAGCATTTGGAGATACCTCAAAGAGCTAAAAATAGAAATATCATTCGATCCAGCAATAGCACTATTAGGCATCTACCCAAAAGAGCAAAAGATATCCTATAATAAAGAAATCTGCACCCTAATGTTTATGGCAGCACAATTCACTCTTGCAAGGATGTGGAAACAACCCAAGTGTCCATCAATTCATGGGTGGATTATTAAAATTTGGTATATGTATACAATGGAATATTACTCAATTATAAGAAACGACAGTGATCTAGCACGTCTTATATTTTCCTGGATTGAACTTGAGCCCATTATCGTAATGAGGTATCACAAGATTGGAAGAATAGGCTCCACTTGTACTCGCCATCAAATTGGCACTAACTGATTAACACTATGGTGCTCACATGGCAATAATATTCTCCAGGGATTAGGGGGATTGGGGGGATAAACCCACAACTAAAGGACATGGTGAACATTGTAGAGAGGAAGGGCATGCCTCTAACCCTCGCTTGGGTGAGGCAAAGACATAAAATGTAACCAAAATGTTTATACCCTCATAATATCCTGAAATAAATTTTTAAAAAGAGAATAAAGAACTGTTCTCAAAAAGAAAAAAAAAAAGATAAAACTAACTTACGTCTCGGAGAAATGCCCAGAAATTTGTGCCATTTTCTTCATTTTGCAGATCCAGAATCAAGGCTTCATGAGGCTAATTATTTGTCCGATGGCACACAATGTAACAGAACTAGGGCATAAATCCAACCCTGCCACCCTAAAGTCTATGCTCAAAATAAGTTGAATTGTGGCCAATTGCCTCTCCCTTCACTATTGTCTTATGTTTAAAGGGAGTTATGTTAATTTCTATCAGAAATTACCTATAATTAATAGTTTATTTTATGTGAAATAAAAATAATGTCACATCCCATAACTGATTTACAGCAGTCAATTACTTAGGCTTTATATGAAATGCAAAATAGAAGAGTTTATACTTATCCATTGAATTTGTTTCATGGAGAAAATTTAGTCTCTAATTCTTGATAAAAAGTGGAATTGAAACCCCAATTTATAGGTTGTTTAATAAAAAAACCAAATTTTTTTTATAAGTGCTAATTAATAAATGCAAGGTACTTAGGAGAGTGCCTGGGACATCATAAATACTCATAACTTTTAGCTATGACTGTTATGATAATTATATAATGAGAGCTCAATCTGTGGTTCTTGTTTTGAAGGATGACTTTCCTGTAGCTGAACAGTCATTGTGTATTTCTTCCAATTTGAAGAAACCCTCTCTGTCTTAAATAAAACAATGATCCTTTAACAAATCCTAAATAGTCACACACTTTTATGTTCAAGAGACAAACTCTTAGGAAAATCATACGTCAAAAAGTTTAATTGGTATTCTATAGACAAAATGACTGACTGATTGGCAGGATGTTTCACAGAATTTTGGTAAGTAGCAAATTCTTTGAAAGGAATTTCAAGATGGCTATGCCATCACATGGTTCTAAAAATACAAATGCACACAAAGTGGGTCTTTCTTCTGGTCAAAGCTACACATAAGAGATAGACATATGATAATATGCTTGGAATGTGACCTCACAGTCAAAGTGCCTTCTTTTTATCTCCAGTTTGTAATTTTGAAAATAAAATGCATCATTTCACAACAGGAAACCACTGGGGATGATGAGGGGCATAAAATATGTTAAAACAAATTAAGCTTGTTTAATACATTTTGACTCTTCCATTTTTGTTTTCTCCTCGTGAACTACACGTTCTGTGTTTGTAGCTGTTGCACAGGAGAAAACGAGTGCCTTATGTGCCTGAGAGATCCGTCATCCGATTACCTGGAGGAAATTAAAATGATACACAATGTAATAAGACAAATAGAATGTTGAGCAATTATTCAGGAAATCTGATTGGCCAACGTACAGGGCAGTAATTCCTTAGACATTCCATTCTCAAAGAGATCTTGCACTACCCACAGAGATGTGAAAAATCCCCTTGCTTCTAGAATCCCCACGGGAAGCCAATGCAAATCAGTGTACTCCCTCTTGCTCTTGTTCTGCATAAAGGAACCTGAAGGGCAAAGAACGTGTGTCAGGAAAGCACCACAGGAGCCTATCGCTATTACTCCTAATAAGAATAAATGCAACCTTTGCATACACAAACAAATCACAGGAGGCATATATTTTTTCTCAGCTTTTAAAATTTATAATAAGCATCAGGGCATTTTCTGGGGATTAATTTACTGGAGTTTTGCCACTTTGATAGAAACAAAGTTCAGCCCGTCATTGATCCTGAAGAAAGTCTCTGCCTCTCAGTCCCTGGACCAAAGTGTGGATAGTTGCTCCCCCTTGGACTCAAGAGGAGGTGCTACAAACACACGAGTCTGATCACAGAATTAAAAAAACAAAACAAATCAGGAACTCCTAGCCTCCTGGGCTATTTATTGGAGTCAGAATTTAAATAAAATTTACCAAGTAATTTTTTTTATTAGGAACCTTACAGTGCTAACAGTAGCTGCAATTCCAATATTTTGTGAAGAGTAGATTTGCAGCTCCCAACCTGCCCAGGCACCTTTTGCTTCAATAATTAGTTGGATAATTGTTAAAGGATCAAAAGCAAACAGCATAACTAGGCTCCCTGCCCAATGTGTAGCCACTGCCAGGTATCAATCCTCACCTGAGGTAGGGGGTGGGGGAATCTCTATTACGGAGCAGTTTATCACCAGTACCAACCGGTTTTCACAGGAGTGGAATATTTACTCATCAGAATACAGGTGTGGTGGAAGAATAGTGATTTTTTTCAGGTAATAGCTAAATATGAATTTTAATGAGTATACTCGATAGTCATTAAATATGACATTAGCCATGGAGATTAAAGGATGCTGTTTCTATATGAAATTGTACTAGTTATTTTATTTCTAACTAGATATATCTATACTGGTAAAATTATTGAGATATTTTTGACAATTCTTCAGACACATTTATTAATGATTAATGAATTTGCATTTGTACTTTTCTTCCGTTCCATTGATGGAATAAATAATTTGGTTGTTGGGAGTATCTAACTATAAAACGAAGGCGTAATAGGAGGAACACACTGTGAAATATGTGATTCTCCTCCCCAAACTCCACACACCTCTCTCTTGTGGGACTTTTTCCTTGCCCAAACACAAGTCCATAAATGAGCTCAAACACTAATAATAAAAATGGATGCAAAAGGTAAAACTGCAGATTGATTATTTTTACATATCTTTACTGGAAATGATAGTTTTGAAAGGGTTCCATCTGTTGCTTGCTTTATTGTTCATGGTGTACCTACTAAAGGCAAGAAAAATTAAAAATCCTCGTGTTACCTCAGGGACAGTGTGGCAAAGAAGAAAGCAGATTTTCTGTGAAGGCAAGTGACCTAGCCCACACTGCATTTCCCACCTGTGGGAATCTCTCTTGATTTTAGCTATCTGCTCAAAAAAAGTGGCCAATAATACTAGCTTGGACTTGAACAGCATTTTAAAGTTTTCATACACCTTTCTCATGTAATCTCAAATATCCCCATCCCCATTTTTTTTTGATGAGAAAACTGAAACTAGAAAAAACTAAAGGACTCTCCAACATCTGAGAAAGTGAAAAATGATTGAGTAGGCATAGAGCATAAACCACCTGAGCGCTTTCCCCAGGATATTGTCACTAAACCAAGCTCCTTCTCCCACCTTGGGAAAGGGAATAGTGTAGGACACAGGCTTTTCAAAACTCTCTTGAGAGGCAAATCCTGTGATGGAGGTAGAAAAAGGACACAGGTGCATGAAAGGTTAAGGAAGAGAAAATCGTGCAACTTTTGATACCTTTTCAAAGACAATTGGAAGCTGACCATTGGAAGGGTTATGTAAGACAAAAGCGATAGACTCATAATTGACCTACAAGTTGAAAAGAACTTAATAACTGTTCTAAAACCATAGCTATGACTAAGGAAGCTTTAATAGCTATCTCCCCTGGTTTTTTCCCCTTGTTTTCTCCTTGTAGTAATCAATGACAGTAAAATCTGCCTGGCTTCCAGGGTAGACATGCTCATACCTTCTTTAATGATGTCCTCCCCTTCAGCCCTTGTTCTGATCAGTTGCCATGTGTCTTAGCCCATTCCAGCAACTATAACAGAATATGATGCAATGGGTGGCTTATAAACAAAAGAAATTTATTGCTTATAGTTCTGGAGGCTGAAAAGTCCAAGGTCATGGCACTGGCAGATTTGTTGTCTGCTGAGGGCCTGTTTTCTGGTTCACAAATGGTGCCTTCTTGCCTTGTCCTCACATTGTGGGAGAGGTGAGACAGCTCTCTCAAGTCTCTTTTATAGGGGCACTAATCTCATTCATGAGGGTTCCACCCTCATGACCTAATCACCTCCCGACAGCCACATCTCTTAATATTACACTGGGGATTAGGTTTCAATATAGGAATTTGAGTGGGGGGATACAAACATTCAGACCACAGAACCATGTTTTTATTATTACTGGCACTTATCTCTCTTTGGAGACCCACTGCTAATAGCCAGGAGTAATCCTTTAGTATTTCTCATCTGAACAGCTGATGTCATCCTTTTAATGCATTTCCTGCCTTGAGTCTGTCATAAGTCATCTTCCTAAAATACAAGTCAAACCATGCCATGGTGGTTCTCACATCACATAGAGCAGTGGTTTGCAAACTTGAGAGCATATCAGAAGCCACGGGAGATCTTGTTAACACAGATTGCTTGGCCTGACTCTCAGAGTTTTGGTATAATAGCTCTAAGCAGCAGCCTAGGAATGTACATTTCTAACAAGTTCCCAGGTGATGCTAATGGTAGTGGTCCCAAGACCACACCTGGAGAACCATTCACCTAGAAAAATATGTCTTAATATACATTCCAAGCTTTGCCCTGGCTAAGTTAATTCATAATTAAAATAATTGAGCCTAGAAGGGTACTTTCCATTTATGTGGTATGTTATACATTTTTATACTATAATATCTCTTGTTTAGATAGCTCCAGAGTCAGATGTCTAGATTTGACTCTAGACATGCTTCTAGATCCTAAGAGCAGTGTGACCTCGAACAGTTTACTCAATATTTTGTATCTGAACTTTCTCAACTGCACAAATGAGATAATAATATGTAACTACCTAAAAAGAGAATAAGTATTCAGAGCCTTGCAAGCATTCAATAAGTGTTAGGTCCTGTATTTTAATATTTATCTTTGAGTTGCCTTTTAGATGCCAAGACTTGGGCCATTCTCCTTCAGATGTCTTAGTTCTAATTGTGCAGTGTAGCTATTTTTGCACCCATTTTAACAGGGGAAGCTCATAGAAGTTAAAATTTTATCTGATTTATCTGATTCTACAGATGTCTTTTCCATTAATCATGCTGATCCTATCTTTGGTCATGTCATTCCCCCCTGTTTTTATTCCTCATAATTCTGTACATTATAAGACCAATTAAGTAGAGATCCTCAATTTTGGCCTCCCCTAGATATTTCTCTGATTCATTTCTGCTACACCGCTGGAACTTTCTGGCAGTCACTATTCTTGGAAAACCTTCTGCCTCCCACAGTAACTAAATCAGGACTCTGCTTAGCATTAATTCTCAAATGTTTGATGAATTTAAAAACCAAATTATAATAAAACAGTAAATTAAAATTATGTTTTATATGGACTGTCCATTCACTATTTTGATTCTGAAACCCTGGGATGAAATTTACATTGCAATAAAAAAATTGCTGAATTATGCTAAATCATTGAACTTGAACATATCTAGTACAATTCAGTCAATTCTGAATCAGCCATTGTGTCAATGATGGTTTACATTTCCTCTCCTCAATTTAAGTGTGTGGCTAGCTAAAGTGAAATGAAAGTAAAATTAATTTCCAGCACTAACAATCTCTGCTTCAATTCTTGATATTGAAAAGTAACACTTACATAAAAGTAAAATTTATTGCCCATAATTTTTCGGATGTATCTGTTGAAAATGTTTCTTGGACTGTGTGCTATACTAAGGATAACCTCAGTCCTCTGTCTTACTTTTCATAAAAAATCTTCTAAACTAGTAAATATTTCTTTTGCTTTTAAGTAGCAAGAGATATATAACTTTGTATTTACTTCTTTAGGATGCATGCCTTTAAAAAGCATTTTTTTGATTTTTTTTTACCTTCAAATTATTTTATCTAAAGAACAAGGTCAGGGTTCATATCTTTCTTAACATTTTGGTTTTATTTTCTTTTTTAAAAAAATCTACTTCTGATGTCCTACCATAAAACTCTAATTCGAGTTTTTGAGGAAACTCAAGTGTCTTTACCATGAAGTTTATTTATTTCTGACTTTTAAGATGTATAATATAAATGCTATCCAGATTTTATTTTCCTTCCATTTTTGCTTACTTTCCACTTACTAAATTCTGAGTCAACATTTTCTATATCCTTAATAGTAAAGAGCTCATATGTTAAAGTCAATGGATAGCACACACGGAACTTTCGCATCCTGAAAAGAATAATATATAGTATCTTAGATCCCAATTAGGTGGAACAAATATGCTACAATGTGTAATTATTATAGCTATTACCGTTACTTTTAATGAATCCATTCTTGAATTAAGGTTCTCTTTGGTTTATTCACAGTATTGTAAGGACTGTTATAAAAAATGAGCAAGGCTTTCAGCCATTTATAATAAAAGCTGAATGACTAAAAAGACCTACTTTTTTTATTTGCATTAATGAGTTCATCCCCAAATATATATGCAATAATATATAAAATTAAGTTATAAATGTAGGGATGTGCTCCAAGTCACTAAAAAAAATCTGCATGGAAATGCATAATAATCACAAATCTACAATATTACAATATTAAAAAATACCCACAATTAAATTATCATGTGGAAATAATCATAATGTTATTGGAAACTCAATTATTGTGGCAACTCTTGTCGGGAAATTAGCAGAGGATGGCAAAGGCAAGTCAGCCCTGAATTCATCAAATATATATTATCACAATATTACATGTTCACTTCGATTCCATGCAAAGACAAACATCCTCTCTCACTAGTATCTGCTCAATGCATTTGTATTATTCATGAACAACTCTGTGATCTATTATACATACAAAACTGATTGTATGCTTCTTGCCGCAGGCTATGATGCAGAGACACAGAATTAATTTTATTATATACACATGCATGATAATTGTGAAAGATTTGGTCAAATACCAAACTCTGGTCCTGTGCTCCATTATTGCACTTTCCAAAAAAAAAAAAAAAAAAAAAAAAAGGTCTAAGGTCAGCAGCAATTTCTCTTTGTGACAGTGAAACAGTGAAACTCTTTGTCATTTAGAGTAGAAAGTTCCTGGATACTAATGAGTCCCAACTGTGAAGAATAATCCATACACTGCTTTCTACCAAAGCAAATAAGTTCATTTTATTGATACTCTAAAAACTTTAGTCCAAGAGCTATCACTATTGGGAATTGCTGGTTGTAGTTATCCTCTTTCTGGCCAGTTCTGCAGGGATGACTGGGTGAGATTTTCTGATTGTGACCAAGATAAAGCAGAATTTAAAGGTACTATCAATTTGCAACTTAAGGTTGGCTATTCTTTCCCTGTTTCACCACATCCTCCCTTGTGATAATTATAAACATCTCTGTTTCCTTCCCCAAATTGTAAATTCCTTGAAGCTCTTGTCTATTTTTGATATTTCTTTCATCTTTCTGTCTCCAAAGCCTTGCAAAGTGCTATGGACAGAGAAGAAAATAAGTGTGTATTTCATAAGTTGGAGATATTATTCCAGCATTGTCCAATAGAAATATAAGGCCAGCCACAAATGCAATTTTTAGTTTTCTGCTGCCTAGGCTAAAAATAAAAGGTCAAAAGAAACAGGTAAAATTAATTTTAATAATATTTTATTTAACCCAATGTATCCAAATTATTATCCTTTCAACACATTCAATAGGAAAAATTATAAATTATATAATTTAATTTTTGGAAGAAACATTTCAAATTTCCTGGGTACTTTATATTCACAAGCACATCTCAGGACTGGCCACATTTAATTGCTTGGTGTCCTCATGTGGCTAGTGGCTGCCATATTGGACTATGCAGGCCTATCCTCTGATGAAGTCAAGTCAGTTTAGGTAAGTGTATTCAAGATCAGCTGATTAGCAACTGCTTTCATTTTTCAGTCGAATTTCTAAATGTCATGAAGATGCAGCCTAATTAAAGCAAATAAAAATGTCGGAAAAAGCCCTACTTGGTTTCATCATAGAAGTGGGGGATTGCAAGATATAACCAATCCAAAAAAATTAATGAGATATTTTACACCTTTTTTTCGGTAAGTCTTTGAAATCCCGTGTGTGTTTGCTACTCTCAGCACACCTCAACGCGGAGCAGATGAGCTCGTGGGCCTGGCCAGTGGCTACCACATTAGACAGGTGGTTCTAATCCAACTCTTCGGCCTGTCTTAGCCACCGCTGCAGAAGTGCAGAATACTGCTATCAATAAACTAAACAAAAGCTTTCCTTCCACAAAGACCCACTGCTGAATGGTGACTGACATTCGAACAAAGAAAATGCCCTTATATTTAAACATCAGAACTATTACTTTTCTAATACTGCGCAACCCTTGGGTCACTTCAGGCCATTTCTCATGATTTGCGTTAGGTGTACTTTGAGACACAACATTAATCCAGTAATAATTAAAATGATATACTGTACTATTAACATTCTCAAATCTTTAAAGCCAAGTGATCTATGCCTGCAGCACTGCCCAGGCTAGCTAATTAAACAGCATACAGTAGTAAATGGCTATTGTAAGCAGTCCCCTATTTAAAAATACAGCTCTGGGAAGTGCAGTTTATAGTGACAGAAGCACTACCAGGATTGATCAGCTTTAAATAGAGGCCAATGCAGCACAAACAGCAAGTTTTACTTGAGAGACTGGTATCTTGCTTTGCTGCCAATATGGGGCTTTGGCCTCAACCTGAGCTTCTGTTGAATGACAAACCTTTGGCCTGTGTAAGCCAGACATGCCGTGGGGACTGAGGTTGCAGGATGGCATGGGATCCTCCCCTTGTTCTTTCTCAAGCGAGTCAGCACTCCTGGGGGACATAGCCAACCATCCCAACAGGAGGAACTCTGGCTCCACTCCACCCAGCAACCTCTAATCTGCTGTGATTGGCTCCTGAGCCAAAGGATTTGGGTGTGTAAACTCAAAGAAGCCTTGGCTCCACTCTC